>CM019152.1:7849425-7974134 GCA_009733165.1 Naja naja
ACCAAAGGCACATTCAGTCTCATCAAGGAAGACTTTTACATTCTCAATAACTGAACATCAGCACACCCTTCATATATCAGCTGCTCTGCATCCCATACAATATCACCAGATATCCTGTGCTTCAAATTTTCAGTCTGCAGGTAATCAAATGTTTTGAAATTAGTTCCTATTAATTACAGCAGTAGTGATTTTGAGGTGACAGTAATGCTGAAAATGAACAGCAAATATTTATTCACATTGGACCAAATAACTACAAATCCAGAATAACTAATAAATACAAACTTAAAAATAAGGGGAAGCAATCCTTTGCCCAATTACTTGGTGGGATTTATTTCCCAAGAATGATGTTCTAATAAGCACAAACAGATTGCAATTTAATGAGTAGTCTCTAAAATAGGCACTTTTAGTTATAATTTAAATAGGCTACGTTGTAAGCCACTATTTCCCTGTATATCCTTCATATGCAATTAAGCAGTACATACATACTACCATGCTCTGTTGTTAACAAAATGACTGTGTAATCTGACTGGATGATGGAATGCAAGGCTGTACAGACTACTGGTTAACTTTTCTTGAGCACTCTTACTGTTGTCATCATTTTGGAATTGCTGCTTTAGTAAGTCTCATATATTAATGACCATTGGAAGAAAGACTGCATTTAAGTTGACTGTTGCTGCTTGTTTCTATTTCCATATTTTATGAAGGATTAAAACTATGTGCTACCTTCCCTTCCCCTTTGTTCCTTCTTCCTGCACTGAGATGAAAAACTGTGAGCTATGACTAGACTGAGCTTTGTGAGATAACAGAAGGTCAGAATCCTCCTCCAGAGAAATGGAGCTGGCCCAGAGGGACTGCTTGATCTTCCTAGAGTCAAAGGACTTCCTGCCTGCCACTACTTTAATATGTGTGAGAGTCATTTTGCATTAACTTCATTGAAAGAGATTTTTTTTTAATGGAGGCAGGGGAAGTTCCATATTAAAATCCATGTTCAAAGAATAAATAGCTTCCATTTATTCAGGTGAACCACAGTTTCTCATGAGCCAAAATCTAAGGCTATGGGAACACTCAACAGTACAACCACCTTTTTTCATCTTGTGCCAGCACCATAATTTTAATAATTTATGTTTAATTTTTATAGAGTTATCTATCCTAAATGAGAATGTGGGTTCCTCACAATATTCAGCTTTCTGTTATGTGGTTTAAAAAGAACTGGGGTACACATTTGTGCAGAAATATAGGGATATTACTAGCTTCCTTTTTAAATACCTCTTTATGTTACCACATCTAGTAGTTTTAGTAGGCTTTGTAGTTTTTTTCTTAATGGCAAGATAAATCTTGTAAGTGAAAATTATAAGGTGGCATGACTATAGTTTTAATGCCCTCATGAAATAACTAGGACTTGAAAAAGACATAAATTCTCTTCAAGATAATTTTCTCTCCATGTAGAAATAGGGTGTGCACATATAATCTTTGCATTGTTTGGTAAAGGAAACACTAATAGGTGATAAGAACAATTGTGCCTATGGCTTTAAAAAGCTGGTGTCAATCAGATCCTTGGGCTAGATTAGGAGTGATAATTTGGAAAGGGCAGGTTGAATAATAACTTTATGATAACAAGAACATGAACAGTGGTGAAATGTTTGCAATTTTAAGGGGTAATTGTGGTGGCTGTATTTTGTATGTTTTTTTCCCTTTTAGCTTTGTTAACTTTATCCTATGGTTTACATCTTTTTTTGTTTATTTTATGCAAAAATCAGATATTCACAGTTTTTCAGCAGTGTCACTACTAATTGAACGTGGAATAATGAAGCTTAATATTCTTGTATTACGGTAGTTTAAAAGTTACAATCTTACAGTAATTTAAAAAAAATCCTTTGGCAGCATTTTGACTAATGTCTGTCATTTTATCTTCCAGTTTTTTTTAAATTTGATCAAATTTTCAGTCAATTGACTGCAATAGAATTAAAATCTACTGCATTTTATTATTTTATCATTGTAGAAGAACATTAACTGGTCAGTCTATGTATAAGGAAAATCCAAACATTCACATGTCTGTGTGCATCTGTGTACAAACACACACACACACACACACACACACACACACACAGAGGCTTCAAATCATTGTTGACTACAGGCCACTGCCTGGGCAAGTCTTGCAGTTTACTATTGCCTGTTTCCCAAGGTTGAGGAAGAATGATTGGCCCAGTATCACCAACCTCGTTTCATGTCGCACAGTTTCCTGGTTTCTAGCTTGATGCCTTACTACTTCATTAAGTTGGTTTTCAAAGCATTTATATATGCACACATATATAGACACAGTTTTTAGAAATATAAACAATTCTGCCACAGATAAATGAATCCTCTCTCTCTTTTTCTCTCAATTTTGATGCTCCCTTCTCTCTGTTTAAGATTAGTCTGTTGGATCGCCTCTTAAGCCTTGCATTCTCCAGTTAGTTGCTTAAGCACAATTACACAAAAATTCCTAGTAAGTACACACGATTGCATATTCAGTTATTCAGTCTTAGTTGTACAATCTCATGTTTGTGTGTCAGTAAGTTCAAGAACATAATTCAATGGAAGTCTTTTGTTAACAGTATACAAACAGAATATATTAAGCAGTTTATGAACTGCAATAGAATTCTAGTAATTAATATGCTGCATGGACATTCAATTGTATAAGTGTATAATTATTTATAAGACATATAAAAAGCTGATTCTATAGTGTAGTAACTAAAGGAAGAGCAGAAATATGACTAAATTTAAGTAGCTCACATCAAAATCAATTAGAGAAATGTTGCCTTCCTTGTGTCCATGAGAATCTTTGAAAAGCCTTACTTTAAATGAGATTTATATAGTCAGTCAGGAAGAAAACTCCTTACTGGTAAATTTAATAAGGCCATCACTTTCATGATAATTCAATAGCATTTAAATTGGCTTATATTTAAATATGTCTTTGTGACTAGGATGTAATTCTGAGCAGGTTTTTGATAAGCATTCAGATTAAATTTATGCTACAGTTTTACATGTGGTATTGTGGATGACTGATACAAGAAAAGAGTTAATATTTGGGGAAAGACTAGTAAGTGAAAGAAGCATTTATAGTTTTGTTACTTGTACTATGGCTAATTGTAGTGAGAGACTCCCCATTACACTAAAATAAACACATCGATAAGAAGCTGTTTTTCGATGAAGGCAGAAAATTCCATTTAATTGCTATAATAACATATTCCAGAGGTAGAAATGAAGGCAGTTTCTTTGTATCCAGGGCATATGTTTAAAAAGTTCATTTTCTTGGAAGTAAATTTGAACAATGACTACATGGATGAATACATTATCCAAGCTTTGCTTTAAAGCATTTTATTATAATCTAGTCCGAAATTATTCTGAGTCACAGCAGATGACATTGTGTGATCACTACTCTCCCCCCTCCCAAAAAAACTTAAACAGAACCAGACTTAGTATTAGAATGGGAAACCACAATGAAATCCCACGACTGTAGACTAGACTTGGAAATTGGGGAAAAAAACATCCTGAAAGAAGCAATGGCACTTCTATATTGTTGCTAAGAAAACTACATAAATGTTTCAATGTACTCACTGGGAGTTATGCTTACCTTGAGCATGTCTTTACTTTTTAAGTATTCTGCAAAGCAGCACATGTGGCACTGTCTCAGTTACAGATAGACGCTTAACATAGATATTCCATATTGGTTTCCAGGACTTTAGGAAGAGAAATATCTTTTCCATAGCTTGATATATTCAGAAGCCAAACCTGCCATATTCTACATGTAAAGCATGTGCTTAAATATTTAGCTATGACATATTCTAATCTGAAGCCCTTGGGATACTGTTGTAATCTACACTGGTTGTTGTAAACTATGTAGCTGTTGAGCTTTTTCAGGCTACTTAAATTTGAAGTAATTGACAATAAGATGGTTGATTTCTTCCTCATTTTCTTTTCCAGGAATTCCCTCATAAGTGTAATGCATCTCTTTTGTAAATCCAAAATAAGGGCCTTGGGTGGATCAGGCTGTTAATTGCCTGCTCTTAAGTTCCAGCTGCCTGCAATTACTGCAGGCTCGAATCCCACCAGGCTCAAGGTTGACTCAGCCTTCCATCCTCTCGGGGTAGGTAAATTGAGGACCCAAGATTGTTGGGGCAATAGCTGACTTGTAAAAATGCCGCTTAGTAATAAGCAGGCATATACAATGGAATGAAGGCTATTGCTGAGCACACTGGGTTGCATCCCAAAAATTGTAAGCCGCCCTGAGTCTTCGGAGAAGGGCGGCATATAAGTGTAATTTAAAAAAAAAAATAAGAAAATTGTCCAAGTCATTTTTGTAAGTTAAAATCAATGTATCCAACTTACTCTTTTGAGTTATTGTTTGTGTCCCTTTTAACTATTAAAATCTCAGTCAGTTTCATTCTTGTATCCTGTTAATTTTAAATCCATATCCAAAACAGCCTGATTTTCAGTTATATCCTCTTCTATCACTTCTGTTAAACCCATTTTATTGTATCAGTCTAAAAAGTAAATTCTGGGTACGTTTATTGCCAAATTCCAGTGTTAAATATTTTTCTCTGGTTTGCTAATGGGAATTCCCCTTTAACTGTAATCTGTAATTTAATTTTAATTTTTTATGGCTATCTCTAATAACCAGTCTTCAAGGTCTCATCTTATCATGTTTTTATCTCTTTCAGAACATTTCCCAGGAAGAGATTTCTTACACTTAGACTTAATTTTTTTTTATTTTAAATAAAATTTTAAACAAATTACAGGAAGTATTCTTATAACTTTTTCAACGTCTTGTTTCCAGTCAATCAGTCCCCTTAGTCTGTCTGAAAAGTTTCCAAAATCAACATTCTAATTGCCGTTTTGCTGCTTATTTCCAAGTATGAAAAGGGTTTCTTTAAAATTTAAACTTACATAAATCTTCTTTCACACTGTAGGTTGGAGGAAAATCACCCAGTATAATAAAATGTGTACTTCTGGAGGTTCTTAATGTCCATAGGGCAATTTACAAGCTATTTCAAATAAGAGGGGAAGTAGGTGAACTCACCTTTTTTTTTTTTTGAAAGGCGCCGAACTGTAGCTTGGGCAAAAAGCTCTTCCAACTCCCAAATCTATAAATCCTACTGGGAGAATGTCATTTTACAGTCCTGTTATGGTGAGCATCTCTAAGGAACACTCTGGGCAACTCCGAGTCCTCTCCTTCATCCAGAGAGGAATTTGGGAAACCAGTTCCTTCACCAGTTTCATTTGCACTGCAAATATTAGCTATGCTAAATATGAAGCCATTTTAGTCTGCCATTGCTTCCCTGGAAGTGGCAAATGAAGCAGCTTAAGGAAAGGTGAAAACAGAACCATAGAAATCTGGAGACCGTAGAAGTTTAAAAACTCTTGAGGGAAATAAACCCCAAAGTTCACATGATGATAATGACTGAACATACAGTGTGTGTGTGTGTGTGTGTGTATGTGTGTGTGTATTGGAAAGAACTGCAGAAGCCATGGTCTTCATGTTTCCTTACTTTCTTATCTTAGAGCAAAAAAAATCAGTCTGGAGATTATTGTAGTGTTTTAATCAGGTACCTAAAGTAGCTTTGTTGAAGATTTGTGGAAAATGAATAAGATCAATTAAGAATCAGCCTTTATGTTTAATCCTTGATTTTATTTTCTCTGTTAATCAGGGGTGGGATTCAAATTTTTTAAAAACCAGTTCTGTGGGCGTGGCTTAGTTGGTGGGCATCGCTTGGTGGTCATGTGACTGGGTGGACATGGCTTGGTGGTCATGTTACTGGCTGGGCGTGGCCAACTCAATATCACTCACATCGAGGCATGCATCTCCTCGCCTGGCCTCTCGTGACTGTGGGGATGCTGCAACAGTCGTAAGTGTGAAAAATGGTCATAAGTCACTTTTTTTAGTGCCATTGTAACTTTGAATGGTCACTCCACACAAGCAAAGTACCAGCAAAGGAGGGGAAAAAACTCCAGAGACGTTCCTGAGACAGGAAGTCTAGTCCTGCCAAAAATGTAATAAGGGTTAATGGAGAGGCAGTTTCTGTAAGCAACACCAGAATGTTTCCTTCCTGCCTTCCTTACAGGATTAGGCCAGTAATTTCTTCTAACAACCAGTTCTCCGAACTGCTTAGAATGTTAACAACCGGTTCTAGAGAATAGGTGCGAACTGGTAGAATTCCACCCCTGCTGTTAATGTTTGAAGTGGGTGAAAACAAGTACTTCCTGTTCTAGAAAACTTTTTTCCCCTGTACTATTCAGCTAAGCTTCAAATTTTGATATCTCTAAATTGTGGTTGTTTCGTATATTATATTTTTCAAAGGTGATATTTGTTATTAATATAATTTCATTTCTAAATTAACAAAATGGCCAAAAACATGGCTCTGCACCTTTCATTTATGAACTGAGGTAATGCACATGTAACCTATTAATCTATTCTGTTTGTAGCTTAAGTAGTTAACCTAATCTGGAATACTCTGTAGAAACACTTTGAGCAAACAATTTAAAGACTGCATTTAAGAACAGCATTACCTATAAGCATATTTTGAGGGGCAAGATTTTCTTCCCACCAAAACTGTAGAATGTTTGCTGCCAGTTTCAGATTAAAAAGTAATAATAGTAAATCTATTACATATAATTTTATAAATTGAAAGAATAAAAGCAAAGATACTAGGAACAAAGAATGCTGAATCAAATATCCAACCACTAAACAAGCCAAGTTAAGAATCATTAAATCAATTCTGGTTATTAATTTTATTTTTATAACCAAGGGAAAAGAGGGTCATGAATTCTTATCAAGATTCTTAAAAGACAGCTTGGCAGTGGTTTTGACTTCTTAAAATTAAAATTATATTGATTTTATGTTTTATTAAATTAATGTTCCTACTTGAGTCTGCTTTCGGAAAAGAAAAATGTTTCCATGGCAGTTTTGGCTTTTGTCTGTGGCTTGAATCTAAAGACAGAATGCTTATTTGCATTTTCCAAGTTGACTGGACAAAGGAGAAAACTGATTTAAAGTCTGTGATCAGCAGAAATTAAGCAAAAGTTCCCTTCAGCTGACAAACAAACAAAATCCTGCATAAATCTAATTATTCAGGCCATGTGGAGATGAGGCTCCATAATCAAATCCTACTATCACAAAATGATATTCTCCAGCCTTGTGATCTTTGGATTTCTCAGTATGCAGTTGTAACCAAAGGTCCTCCCTCATTATATAGTGCTTTTCTATAATGTGGTGAGTGTTCCCTTCATATATGATTATGGACTATTTCTGTCTTCTCCTAAGTTGAGACTCTCTGGAATCACATATATTGATAATTTTAATAAAAATCCACAAAAATGAAATAACTGTGGCTTCTTGTGGCAAAACTTTGATAAATAGTACCTCATAAAATTATAAATAAAACCTTTTGATATAGATTGTTTTAAATAAAAATGGTCTTTCCAATACCCATATTTTCATCATGGCCAAAGATGATGTTTCTGCTTCATTCTGAAACTGTATTTAATTGGATCATCCTGTGTAGTCTTCCTGTTGAGACAGTTTAGAAGACAATGTAGAAGAGTAAACACACAAAATCAAATACATAATTTCTATACTGCTTGCATATTATTGGTAGTGACAACAAAATAAGGTTCTACTATGACATTTCATAGGCAAATGCCATAATCTAGAATCCAGTGGGAATCTGCATCGATCTGTAATTTAATTTTGACCTATAACAAAAGGTCTTTGTTAAATATCAAAATAAAAGAGATTTTAATAATCATAATGAATTTTTAATGTTCCCAAATTTAATGTTCATCAAATGAATTGCATTACAAGTCCGAGTACCATCCTTACCTATGAAATTTTCAGTAACATCTCAGTTTACAGTATTTTATTGAAGATTGAATGTAGAATGCTGGTAGAATCTGGTCAATGCATCTCCAAGCACTACGTGGGGGAATCCTAGTAGTTTTCCTTCTTCTTTGATTCTTTGAGGTCCCTCCCCAGTATTTTAAAATGAACTTAGAGGCTTTAGATTCTACAATAGGTGCAGAACAGTGTTTTTCAACCTTGGCAACTTTAATTTATGTGGACTTCAACTCCAGAATTCCCCAGCCAGCAACTGGGAGTTGATTGGGGGATTCTGGAGCTTGAAGTCAACACATATTAAAGTTGCCAAGATTGAGATATACTGCTGTAGAACATTACTTGTCTTCTGAAAACAATTTACTTTTTTCAGGAAAAGATAAAAGTAAAGGAGGAAAATATTTATAGAAAATAATAGGTATAGTACATAACTAACAAAGAAATGCACAATTTGGCATATGGGCTTATATGTACATGATTGTCAGTTACAGAAGAGATGCAAAAAATATTCATGGTAAGTTCCTTCGTAAGACAGCTTCATTATTGCTTACTGTACTATGTAAGAAAAACTACTAGTATTTTAACCCAAGAATTGACATTCATTCTTATATGCTTAGTCCTTCTGCTGTTAACATCAGGGAGAGCAAATATGTACGTATGCAAAATAACATTGTGAAAATTCTATAACTAACCAAGTTGCATCAAACATCAGGATACAAGCATATATACACACACACACACACACACACACAACAATAGCATTCACATGATTTCATCTACATGTGTCCTCAATTTGGCATCAATGCAACGTGCTGCAGATATGGTTTGGAAATCTGGGAGAACATGATTGAAATAAGAACAGCATTCAGGAGAAAGTTATCTACTGTAGGTTTTTTTTTTGCCATTTTCCATATATGTGTATCAGTCCTCTTTGTATTTGTGTGATATATGTTAAAATTGTGTTGGTGGTTAATGCATGTATTAAAGAAGTGTAACAGAAGTGTGAGGGGGTCCTTACTATGTCCGCTGCCACAGCCCTTTTTATCCGTTGTTCTGGGTCCCCGCTTTAGCATGTGTCATTAACAGTCCACAGCGATCTAAGCATCCACTTGCCAGTGCCTCCCGCATCACAAGCGCGTTGTTTTCGAAGAACAGGGCGGAGAAAGTAGGCGAGACCAAAGGCTTTTCTGCAGAAAGATGAGTTCAACACGGAGTGGTCTTCTTCCTGTCAGTATTGCACTTTCTTGGTTAATGTGCTTAGGTGCACCTCATGCAGAATTTTCTGGAGATCCTGGCTTACATCAGTTTGTTTTGAAAAATAAGGAGTTTGCCATCCAGATAAAGGCTGATCTCCTTGTATTGAATGGGCTTGTGCATAAAGCATTCAGCTTTGGCAGCAACAGAGAACTGATGGCAATACAGAAACTCTTGAGCATTCAACAAGTTAATATCTCTCATTGCTGGCAGGACCCCTGTGACATGGAAAGCTGCTTCAGATAAAGGCAGACCTCCAAACCTACTCCAGTTACCTCTCGCATATTCACCAAATCTTAACAACTTACGCTGACAAAGTACTTAGTGTTCAACTGGATATTTCCAACTTGTCCCACAACATTCAACAACAGATGGAAGAAGGCAGCCTGACCAGTGTTGTCTATCCACAGGCAGAAAATGAGCCTAGATTTGTGGAAGTTCAAAGAGAAATTGGAAGCTACCTGGTTCTCTGCAAACTCCAGAAATTTATGAATATGATTTTCTGGGCCCTGAGGCACTGTAACACATAAAGGAGAATTCTCACTAAAGGCCTTGAAGCTGAAATAGTTCTGTGCACAAAAGGAAGTCCTAAGGCTAGCTTTTGTCTGACAGGATTGCTTTGGCAGTTCACCATAGTGATCTGTTTACTGCACATTTAGAAGTCCTTCTAGGACATTGTGTACGACTGCAAAGGTACATCTCCTGTTGTTATTGGCTAACAGCAAGACATTCATGTTTTGACATTGAATATGATCACTGGAAGATATTTATTTTAATAGAAATACTTTTCACTCCATAATTTGATAACTGTTAATTCTTCATGCACTTGGTTACTGCCAAAATATATTATACTTCTCACTGATTAAAAATTCATATGGTTAAACTTACTATGAACTTAGAGATTTAGCCTGTAGTACCTACCAATAAAAATGAACTGCAAAAGCTAGAGAAAATTTAATAATTGTTGCCTAATAAAATAAATCAGCTTTGGAAATATTATTCCCCCCCCTTTGACATATCTATATATTTGTTATTAAAACCAAAGAATGTTTAATACAGGAGTAGCATGTCACTATAAATTTTTAAAGATCCACTTACCTTTGAAAAGTCAATGAAAGCAATCTTAAGAAATTATCAGTCAATCAATTTGAACAGGGTATGTGCTTCACCAGATGCAATCTTTTCTTCATTTCCAAATTCAAAAGTGACCTGAGAAACTTTAGAAATGTCTAATGTTGTGTTGTGAAACAGTGTTGTGAAGCTTAGTTTAGATGTACACTACATCACTGAAAAGAAGCGGGCTTGTTACAATCAGGCTTGGCTCTGGCTGAATTGATCGTATATTTTGCCATTGTGGAATCAGATAAAGAAGAGGGAGACCCAAGAAAGAAAGGATTTAGTTAACTGGAAAAGTGCTACCACTCTTCTATCTTTTATTACCATAGAGCAGCTTTTTTCTCATAGTGTCTGAAGTGAAGAAGTAGCTTTTCTTCAGAGCTGCCAGCGATCTTCCTCCTGACGATATCTATTTTCTTAATTAGGGTTTACTAAAGGAAAGTAGGAACCCAGCAATCATCAGACTGCTCCCTAAGTATGTAATTAATAAGAAGTAGAAGCCGTTGTAATGTTACTGTAATTGTTCATTCATCATTCCTTTGAAAACTATTTGTTTTTTTGGTACCCTTTTTACTATTCCAAAGCAAGTTCATTTATATAAAGAAAACAAAAAATAAAAATACTAGAATAGGTGCTGAAATTCTCTTATGAACTTTAGAACAGATACTAACTCAATAATGCCTTCTTGGTTTTTCTAGTGGTTGGGTGAGTAGAGAAAGTCATTAATTACAATATATGTGGAGCTAGAGTTTATGTAGTTATCTTTCTATATATATATTTTATAATATCTATAATTCATTTATCTTTGTGCACTGTTTTTACCTGAGTGCTGAAGCCAGCACTGTATGTATGCATTACCACAAGAATACACACACATACAAACATAGATGGATGAAAATGGTTGATCACTCTATCTCATGGAATTATTAACCTGGTTGAACTAGTCTTGAACTAAAAAGAGTAGGGCCATTTAATTATTATGTAATATTGTTGTTCCCTTTTCAAAAGTGATTTAAAGTAATTGTGATTTCAGCAAAATATTTATTAACTAAGAAGGCAGCTTTTAAATATTGCAAAGTTTCTTAAATTTGTATATGTAACAATAGCAGTGAAAATGAGAGACAGACATTTCTGATAATATTCACTCTGAAGTTCTCCTTAGAAGAAACTTAGATGAGTGACCACGTGTTTATATTCCATGCATATAAAATTGTCAGAAAAATAGTTTAGACTGTGACAACGAGTCTAGTTATTAGATCTGATTGGATACATTGGTATTTAGCTAGATAAACAATTTGGTTTGGTTCTATTATTCTAAAGGTAACATCATTTGGTTTTTAGAGTAAACTGGCATTGGTTATATAACTGTGTTTTCCAAATAGTTTTCCCATTAAAAATATTTTGCTTTAACTAATTATAATCTGTTCCAGTCTGATGTTTCATTTCCTCATTTTGATTCTTTCACTGCTGCCATTTTTGACCATGTGATGCTGTCCATAATTTCTATAGGTTTATTTTCAACTCCACAGTCTATACAAACTCATTGTCCTTATTTTTGAAGCCATTTTTGGACTTATTTTTCACTTCATTCTTTTTTTTTAGAATCCTCTTTTATTCCTTCAATTCCAGAATCTACAATTGTCACTCATTCAGAGATCATTGATTTATTTTATTTTTGTACTTCTAAACCATTCAATTTCAGCAGTTTCTAGATTGTAAATTGTAAATGAAGAAAATATCATATTTTTGACTATCTAAATAGGACTTTTTAAAGTTAAATAGTTAAATAAAGAGGGGAATATCTGGAAAAATTAAAAAGGGAAAAAGAATCAGCAGAAATTCGAAGGGTGGAAGAAAGCTATAAATAGAGAGGGATAAAAACTGGAGTGAAAGAATAAAGGGGAAAATACAAGGGGAAAGAAGGGATAAGAAACAGGACTTGGGAACAAAGAAATATGGGAACCGTAAAAAATGAAAAATTGTTTAATTAGACATAGAGATAATAGTTGATTAATATTTAGAGAGGGGATTCTGCAAGGTGCTGGGGGGGTAACATAAATAAATTTATAGTTATGAAATAGGGACATATAGATTGATAAGATGGAAAACAGAACCGTTATTTCTTGATAATGGAATTTAATGCTCTTTTCCTTTATGTATAGTGACAATTGTAACAAATAATGGAATTGTTTATTAAATATATTTAAATATTTCTAGGACTGGAATGCAGGCTTTTTGTCTAAATATGACTGGAATAATTAATTGAATAAATGTATTAAACATATTGAAATAAATGAAATGATATAGGAGGAGACCTGAAATGGAATTAACATCAGGGTTTAGGATTAAATGAGTAGATTAATATGTCCCCTTTTTTTTGAAATTGTAAATAAATCTTATGAAATTTAAAAGGGGAAAAACCAGGCAGAATCTGATTTATATATACTATGTAGTTTTAAAGGGATTATTAATTTTAATGTTTTAGGTAATAAAATGTTAAAAGTTTAATGGGATTTAAAAGGGGAGATAATGAATATGTAACTTAGAGGTGGCGCACTTAAACTGATATTTTAGGGGGAAACCAATTTATAGGAGTGTTTTTAATCAGAATTTAAGATGAAATATACAAATGTGACAGTTAAAAGTACTAAAGTATAATAATTATGAAGCTAACATAAGTGAATTAAATAATGAGATAAGCATTTGGAATAATATAATAAAATAGAAAATGTATAAAAGCATTGTTAAGATAAGAAATTGAACACAAAAATTGAATATGTAACCATGGTCATATTTGTATGTATATGTGAAACCTGTCATCATGCTGTTCACTAAAAAGAGATGTTAAAATGTGAAAACAGAATAAAACTTGTTTAAAAAAAAAAGCAAAAACAGGACCAAATCTTGGGTTTATATCTTCCTTCCTATACTATCTTCATTAAGAGGCAGAAGATTTCTTGCAAATCGCCCCAAAATAAAGCACCAAATAACATAGCTTTTGCATACAGTATGCTATACGGTACATGGAATATTTTTTAAAAAATATTTAAATAATTATATTTACTTACTTATTTATCTAGATCCCTATCAATCGGGCTTCCAGCCCGGGTTCAGTACAGAGATGGCATTGGTCGCACTGGTGGATGATCTCTGGAGGGCGCGGGACAGAGGCTTTTCCTCTGTCCTGGTCCTATGAGATCTCTCGGCGGCTTTCGATACCATCGACCATGGTATCTTATTGTGGCGCCTTGAGGGGTTGGGAGTGGGGGGCACTGTTCTGCAGTGGTTCTCCTCCTACCTCTCGGGCGTTAATCGGTGTTGGCAGGAGGGCAGAGGTCAGCCCCAAGGGCTCTCAGGGGGCAGGGATCGGTCCTCTCACCCCTCCTGTTCAACATCTATATGAAGCCACTGGGCAAGATCATCCGAGGTTTTGGGGTGAGGTATCATCAGTATGCTGATGATACCAGTTATACATCTCCACCCCAAACCAAATCAGTGATGCCCTCTCTGTGATGTCCTGTTGTTTGGATGCGGTATGGATCTGGATGGGCAGGAACAGACTACAGCTCAATCCGCCAAGACTGAGTGGCTGTGTGTACAGGCATCTCGCTCCAGTGAGTATATTCCACCTTTGGCCATAGGGGGAGAGGTGTTACCCCCTGTGGATAGGGTGCGGAACCTGGGGGTTCTCCTGGACTCACGGCTCAGTTTGGAGGAGCAGGTGGGAGCCGTGGCCAGGGGGCCTTTGCCCAGGTTCGGCTGGTTCGCCAGCTCCGCCTTACCTGGATCGAGATGCCCTTCATACGGTCACTCATGCACTTGTTACGTCCCGACTCGACTACTGCAATGCTCTCTATGTAGGACTGCCCTTGCATATCATCCGGAGGCTCCAGCTGGTGCAGAATGCGGCCGCTGGTTGTGATAGGAGTCTCCCGATACTCCCATGTTATGCTCCTCCTGCGAGCTGCATTGGCTGCCGGTTGCCCTCCGGGTGCGATTCAAGGTTTTGACATTAACATTCAAAGTCCTTCATGGCATGGGTCCGTACTAGTCTGCCCGACTGGGCGTGCCCATATTCTGCATGCCATGGAACCAGCTACCCGCTGAGCTGCTGGCTGATCTGCGATCTAAAACCTGGTTGTTTTTACAGGCTGGGCTGGACTGATCTCCTAGGGGAGAAGGTGGGTTTTAAATTTGATTTTAATTCGGTTTTATACTTGTATTTTTTTTTAATTACATTTATATGCTGCCCTTCTCCGGAGACACAGGGTGGCTTACAATTTTTGGGATGCAACCCAGTTTGCTCAGCAATAGCCTTCATTCCATTGTATATACCTGCTTATTACTAAGCGGCATTTTTACAAGGTCAGCTAATTGCCCCCAACAATCTTGGGTCCTCAGTTTACCTACCCCGAGAGGATGGAAGGCTGAGTCAACCTTGAGCCTGGTGGGATTCGAGCCTGCAATAATTACAGGCAGCTGGGTCTTAAGAGCAGGCATTTAACAGCCTGAGCCACCAAGGTATTTTGGCTTGTTTAGTTTAATTTCTTTTTAACTAATTTATTGTTCTGTGTTTTTATCTGTGAGCCGGCCCGAGTCCTTTCTGGAGAGTGGTGGCATACCAGTCAAAACAAATAAAAATAAATAAATTTATGAATGTATATGGCTACCTGACTCAGACACGTCAGCCCTGTCTATTGTACTTTAGAAAAGAAAAAGGAAAGAAAAGCAAGTACAATTTAATTGAAATAATAACGGCTGCAGTTAAAAGGTTACACAGGTCAGGCAGACTTCCATTCATCCTGCCTTGATGCTGGAGGGAAGCAGGTAAATAGCACTGAAGACAACTGGGTGTTGGGTGGGCAGTATAATTCCAGAAGACAGGAATTGTAACAGAAAAGATACACTTCCTGGGTTCCCTCAGACCTGAGAGAACTGAAGGAAGAATATTGAAGTTTGTCCCTCCTGTTAGAGTATGTGGGGAAGGAAGACACATTTGGAGAAAGGATTATGTTATTACGTATTGATTATTGTTACTATAGCAGTATTATTTTTGCCACTATTTTATATATAAATGTAAAAACAATATACTGAACCGTAACAAGAAAGACAGAGCAGGTGATCCGTATGCCAGTCGAGCCTAATGCGCAGATGCTAACTGCTTATAAACAACTTTAAAGTTTCATTCCTATGCTTTTTTTCTTTAAAAAGGCTTTAATTAATCAGTATTTCAAATTGAGAGTGGATTTCAGTACAAATAGCCTTTAGGTTTCTACTGGGCAGCCCCTCAATGGCCACTGCTTATAATAGCTATATATTACTACCGTGTTTCCCCGAAAATAAGACACTGTCTTATATTTTTTTTGGCTCCCAAAAACACACTAGGTCTTATTTTCGGGGTAGGTCTTATATATTTATGGTGCCAAATAGTGGGTGTGAGTGTGTAGGGGGGGGGTGTTTCGTGGATGCACGGTTGCTCCCTGAAAAGTCTTCCTGGAACTGGAGATTTACACTAGGTCTTATTTTCGGGGTAGGTCTTATATTAGGGCAGGTTTAGAAAATAGTGCTAGGTCTTACTTTCGGGGTAGGTCTTATTTTCGGGGAAACACAGTATTAACATGAAGTGCCTTCATAATTCTAGTCACCATGGGGCTATCAAGAGCAAGAGCCACAGTTTGACAATGAATGCTTGATAGAGCTCTCCAGGAGAGCTGGTGAATTTATTTATTTATTTATTGATTTCTAATCCGCCCCATCTCCTGAAGGACTCGGGGCAGCGTACAGTCATAAAACAATACAGATATACAATTTTAAAAATATTAAATAAGACACTCAATTAAAGCTAAAAATAATAAAACCATTGTCTAAAAAACTCCCCTCCCCACCCTCAGCCCAGGTCAGCATGTTGGAACAACCAGGTTTTGAGGTCCCGGCGGAAGGAGCGGAGGTCAGGGGCCACCTGAAGCTCCAGGGGAGCTGGTTCCACAGGGTGGGTGCTCCCACAGAGAAGGCCCAACCCCTAGGGGTCGCCAGCTGACACTGTCTGGCTGACGGAACCCCAAGGAGGCCCACTCTGTGAGAGCGCACAGGACGATGGGAAACAGTTGCTGGCAGCAGAGTCTCCCATAAACATCCTGGTCCTAAGCCATGAAGGGCTTTGTAGGTTAACACCAGCAACTTAAATCTCATTGATTAATACTTTCAGACCATGACTAAGAAACCATTGATGTCACCAAATTACTTACTCACTATGATCTGTCCAATGCACTGCAAAACTTTGTCACAGCCTTCTCATGACAATACTGAAGAAGAGACATAAGAATACCTCTTTGGGAGAACAAATCTGCCACTCTGACCTGAAGGAATCTGCAATTTCAGTCCATGTGTTCCCTGAATCTCCTTTCTAGCCCAACTTAGGTCCTACTTACATAACTCTGCTTATTAACAGTTCTGCGTATTCCGAGGGTGATCTCATTACTTTTCATTTTCAGACCAGAATCCTAAACTATCCAGAGAGTTATACAGTTGCATTCGCTTGTCATTGCTTTGGGTAGGAAATATACCACTCTCTAAAGCTTTCTGTTCTATTATAGATTTTATGTGTTCTATTTGGTCTCATGCCACACTGAAAGAGTTTCCTTAGACTCTTCTGTCATTCCAGCTGGCAGGGATTTGTTTTGCCTTTCCTATCTGAATCATGAACTGTATTTTCCTACTGAAAGTATGATGATGACATATCTGCATAAAAATATTAATAGTACAAATTGCCACTCTTTCTCACCATAGTCTTCATCCACCTCATCAAGCATCAGTTGTGCTGTTATACTACTCACACATTTTTGATGTGTTTGGGTCTCTACCTTTGGCAGGCATTTCCTGTTGATTCTACACTACTGAGAGCTACTGTTTGTGTAAAGGCAGGATGCCCATTAACTAAGCTTGACAAAAAGAATGTTTTCACATGTAGTGCTAAGGAAATCCTTGCTCGGTATAAATATCGCTTCCTTCCCTCACTGCCCCTTTTCTTACTTGCTTCATGCCAAGATATTCTAAATAGACTCTCTGTAGTTATATTTTCCACACATTTATTATTTCATCTTGGAGTTCACTGAAGAGCCAGAAGCCGTAAAACATAAAGTCAAGTTGAAATAGCTAAAAGGTTGTAAAGCTTGCCATAAGCCCATAAGACGTACATTATGCAGATTGATAGCTGTTAATACTGCCTATCTAACATAAATCCAATAGAAGTGTTTAGAAATTTTGTTTCTATTGAAATTGCTCACATGTGCATTTAATTTTTTCAAAATAGCAGATACAATTTTCAGTCAAGCAATGCAGATTTTCCAATTGGATAATCAATTGAGCACCTAAGCATGGTACTCTGCCATCCATGGAACCAGAAACATCACTTTTCCGTAACAATTTAGGCATGTCACAGGAGGACAAAATAATGTATGAATGCAGGGTTGGAGACCGCTACTCCATGTCATGAGCATATACTGGATCTGTCGAAAAGCTACAAAGGCAGACATTTATCTAAGCATAGTACTGTATCTACAAGTGGTGAAATATGTGCATATACGTTTGATTTTGCTACTGCAAAGCTGTTTTTTTCACACATACTGGTAAATTATTGATTAATTTATATTCCACATCTGGCAAACAATAGTTTATCCCACAAAATGCATAGGTCAAACATGAAAAATCAATGAACATGTGTATTTTAAAAACATATGAAAAAATGGAATTTGGTAATATTTATCTCAGAAAACAAGCTAGGCTAAAAGTAACTGTTGGAAAATATATTTGCCTGTTAGGAGTGAGAATACAGATAAAACTAGTCTGGGCTGGGACTTCTAGATGCTTGAAGCATCCATCAAAAATATCCTCATGAAACTTGCAAGATTTGTTTTTCTTGCCATGTGCATGTATACATCTGAACTAGACTATGTTGTCTCTCTGTGTCATATAATATATGTGAGTGTATGCATAATTTTGTATTTATTTATTTTGTCATGTTTATGTAGTGTATATTGGAGATGGTCACCCTTTGAGAGCTGTATGCAACTAAATTTCATTTAAATGATGCCGATTAGTATACATTCAGTGACAATAAAGTTATTCTAAGCCTAAGTCTAATATTTCTGCCAGATGTGTCTCCAATAATGGTGAACCAAAGAGAAAGCTTCCTCTTTGAGATATTTAATTCCAAGTCCAGCTACATTACTTTTTCTTTTTATTTTGAAATCTGAAATACATAATTCTAAACTCCAACAATTAGAATTATAAATTTGGATTCAAAACTCCAGATAAGCACCAGATGGCAGAAAAAAAGACAAAAAAATTGTTTGCTGTCATGTGGTTGTCCAGATTTATGCAGTCCAGAACAGGTAATCATATTAATAATTCAATCCCAAAATTTAGAGTGGAAATTTTTAGTGAAAATAACAAGCATTCACATTAATAGTTACATGATAAGCTTCAGTTCAGTATAAGCAATATATTTGTCTTTTATGTCTTGAAAAAAGATATTACTATCACTATTATTACTATATTATTAGTTTTACCATTTTATGAGTCTAAACACTGAAATACCTAGAATTAATTTGTCAAGCAAAATTGTGAAGCCAGAAAAATATAAGAGCCTTTAATAGGTAGAAACATTAATTACCAGCAGCTACAAAGAGGCATTTAAACACTGAAACATGCTGGCAAAATTACAAATGTCTTGTGTTCCTCCCTTATGCCTAAAATAGCTTTTGTAAACTTTCAACTTCCTCTGATGGTGAGTTCAGTATTAATCACCTTTATGACATCTTATACATAGGCCTTAGACAAATCCACTGGCCTTAATCAAGTACTTTCCTGAGGAAATTGGCCAAATCTACATCTTCTGAGGGGGAGAGGTGGGGAAACGAATTACAACAACTTTGCTGTTCAAACAAATCTCTTTTCCAGGCCCCTAAAGCTTTTTTTTTTTTCATGCGCAGCAAAGACAGCCACACAGGAAACAATAATAGTTTAATCTCTTGAAAAATTTCCTTCCTGCACTGTAGCACTATTTCAGACAGGTAGTCAAAGCATGCCAAAGAAAATTAGCAGCAGCCGGTGCCAAGAGCAGGCTGTTACATGAACCTATTAGCTCTGCTTTCCTCCCCGCTGCAAATGGAGCACCAGAGACTACTCATCTCTGCTACTGAATCAGCTTTCAAGCACAGTCTGGCAAATATTACAAGCACTGAAAAATGATGGTAATAGGAAGAAGATTCACCAGCTTTGAGCACACAACAAAATAGCCTTTTGTCCTAAAGTCTGAGACCTGTGCTTCATGTGTTGGAGATGCAAAAAGTCCCAACTCAGGATCACTGACTTAATTTAGAAAGGCACTCTGGTTTTCATATTAATTATTCTCCTGTCTAGTCATTATATCACAGATGTACTGTTCTTTTGGTTTTGTTTTTATTTTTCTCCTTCCCACATTCTCGTGCATATATTCCCTCCTGCTTATCATTGCTGTAATTTCTTAAATTATACATAATTTGCCTCTTTCCATATGATGCTCAAAATCCTTTGGCAACTTAGAGGCCTTTGTCAGGCCTGACCTCTGATTTCAATATATCGAAATGTCTCTGAATTGAAGGTGATAATATCAGACAACTGTTTGTTAGAAGAATATTGCTTTATATCCCACGAAATAACATACTGTATATACAACAATGTAAAACAATAAAAATGTTTTATATAACACAATAACAATCTGAGATATAGGCAGGCATCCAGACATATATAGGAAGAGAAAGAAAGGCTACAGTTGATTGCTATGGTATGTTAATATTTCAATGGTTTAATCATACTGCATCTCAGTATACTATGGCCCATCTCTGGGGCCAGAGATGAAATTTTGTGATATTGGACAATTATGTAGATCCATATCTTGAAGTTAATCCTCATCATTCTCCTATTCATATTTTCATTCAAACTGCCTAGCCATCCACCTCAACAAGTGACTCTGGGTGGTGAATAACATTCAAATAAATTAAAAACAATTACAAGCAACAATACAATACAACTTTAAAATGCATAGCTGCTGAGGAAGTCTGTACACATTCAGGGCCCAGCTTGGGCACCAAAGGAAAGCTTTAAGTCCTCACAGAAGGCCAGCAAGTTTGAAGTCATCCTAATCTCTGGAGGAGAATATTTCTTAGGGTGGGTGCCATGGCAAAAAAGGCAGGCCTACAACTGGCATTCCTTGGTTGATGGGACCTGGAGCCTATCTACCCTTCTGGACTGGATAGGATGGATAGAAATAAATGTGAAGACATGGTCCCAAGCTATGAAGAGCTTTAAAGATGGTAGCCAGCACCTTTATTTGCATTCAGAATTTGCTGTCTCTAAATTTGCAAACCCTACCGTGTTTCCCCGAAAATAAGACCTACCCCGAAAGTAAGACCTAGCACTATTTTCTAAACCTGCCCTAATATAAGACCTACCCCGAAAATAAGACCTAGTGTAAATCTCCAGTTCCAGGAAGACTTTTCAGGGAGCAACCGTGCACCCAAACACCCCCTACACACTCACACCCACTATTTGGCACCATAAATATATAAGACCTACCCCGAAAATAAGACCTAGTGTGTTTTTGGGAGCCAAAAAAAAATATAAGACAGTGTCTTATTTTCGGGGAAACACGGTATGTGTCTTTCTCTCTTTTCCTTCAAAAGGAGAGGGTTAGTCAAATGACAGGTTGAGACCATAGAGGAGAATGTAGTAAACATGTGGATGGCCCTGAAATTGAAGGTTTCTGGCTTTACTGGCAACATCTACTCTTATATCATGTGCAGCAAGAGTGGCGTTCAATCAGACTGTTAACCCTTCTGAGCCCATTTGATTCCTTCTGAAAATGGTTGCTGGCACTCATTATGCTACTCCCTCCCCTGCCTATGATGGATGTTTGAGGAGGGATATTTCAGGCCTTGCAGTATGTTAACATGCCATTCTATTTGCATTGGTTCTTATCTACAGGATTTGGGAGAAACTCAACAGCAGAACTGTCTCACATTTTCATAATAACAGAAAGAAAGAGGTAGGAAAAGAATAGTACTGGATGGCAGTGTAATATCTATTTCCAGGTTTAGTTTGAATGGGCTAAATTATAATAATAATTGAAAAACATCTGCATCTTGATTATGTGTGTGTTTGCTTGCAACCACCCATCCATATAGTTCTCCTTTGTTGTTAACAAGTTATGATATTTTCTCACATATGTTGGAGAAAGTAGCTTATAGTACTGATTAACATGAATTATTAATTCTATTAATAATTAATTTACTGAAGACCTAAAGACATCAATCACTGGCAGTACTGAGGGAAAGTGAAACAAACAATCCAATCTTCATTAGAGGAGCTTATTGAGGAAACTGCCTGTTATTCACTTGGACACTCTTAATTTCCCCTTTGATAGCTCTACTAGCTTTTAAAAGAGATCTTACTTTTTGTGGTTGAATTCCATCACTGTCTGAAGGAAGGTAACTATAACAAATGCACAAATGCACTTTATTGAATGAATCTGTGACAAAACTATATTATCGGTATCAAAATAGTTGATAGTTGAGATTTGTAATTCTTACTAAAAGTAGATAAATTAAGATGATCCTACACTGACCTAGCTACCACCATAATCTGTCAGGTGCAGGAGCCAGAATAGTTCAGAAGTATTACAAGTTTATTTCATGCTACCCATACACAAGAATCTGAACTACTAAAGGTCAAGGTGCCAGAAAAGAGTCAACTTCAAGGAAGGCTGGACTTTGGTCTCTTATGGAGGTGTAGAGATTCCTAATTGTTGATGCATGTGGCTCCACCCTTGGGCTCAGCTTGGTCATCTCCTACACAACAAACCTAAACTTACTTTTAATAGATTTTTCAGAAGGTTTTTCAGAAAGAATCTGGGAGGTGCAGTCTTAACATATTATTTATTTATCAAATTTAGATGGCCATCCATCTTGTGAAAAGTGACTCTGGAACAAAGTTATAAAATATTAAATCACCTTGTGCAGTTGCTTCCTTGTTAAGAGGAGTTAACTATTACAAAGGCCAGCTAGATGCTTCATTGATAATTGGAGTCCAGAAATCCTACAGGCAAAAATTTAGATTTCATCAAATCCTTTGACTCTGCCATTTTTTTTGCCACATTGCATTTATTGTCTAATTCTTAGTGCTTTCCCCAATAATAGCAATGATCTGTTTTAAAATGGAGGGTGGAATCAGAGAATGAAAAAAAAGAGATAAGATAACTTCCCTGAGAGCCATAGAACATAAAATATTGAGATTGCCCAATTCTTCATGGCAATCCAATTTATTCAATTTTGTTGTAAGCTGTTATTGCTGTCTCTTACAATGACTTCAGTCAGACTGCCTGTCCTGCTGCCTCAGTCCAATTAGGAAGCACAATAGTAGTTGACTTTCAAATGATAAACCATAGGAGGAAATGAATGCTCCAAACTGCTTTGCAACGGACACTTCAGACTTTTCCATTTAGTGTAGTTTGCAGACATGATATTCATAGACAATACCTTTATATTCTGATGTACTGCTCCTTTAATTCTGTTTATTTATTTATTTTAAAAGTTAATACAATATAATATATAATATATCCCTGAATCCTTAATTTTCAACTTTCTTCTTCTATCTTGTCCATACATTAATTAACATTCTGAAAAACAACAAATGGGTTGAAGAACACCTGGTTACAAATATTCAGGTTCTCATTATTATTTTTTAATTACATTTATATGCCACCCTTCTCCAAAGACTCAGGGCGGCTTATAATTTTTGGGATACAACCCAATGCACTCAGCAATAGCCTTCATTCCATTGTATATGCCTGCTTATTACTAAACGGCATTTTTACAAAGTCAGCTTATTGCCCCCAACAATCTTGGGTCCTCAATTTACCTACCCTGAGAGGATGGAAGGCTGAGTCAACCTTGAGCCTGGTGGGATTCAAGCCTGCAGTAATTGCAGGCAGCTGGAACTAAGTGCTAGGCGTTTAATAGCCTGCACCACCATGTGTTGTTCTACACACACCCTATTTGATGATGTAATGTCTACTTACAGCAAAGTTGAACAAACCTCTGTTCAACCTCTGTTCATCTGTTTCAAGAACCCCTATTTCCCCTATGGCCTACACATACACATATACACACTTATATGCATATAGCCTTCAAGTTAGTTTTGATCTGCAAGTGGGCATCACACACAACCCAGAGGCTACCATTAGAGGACAAATTATGCATTTCAAAGATCGCTTGGAGGTAGGAGATAATTCTAATGTAATGTACCAGATCCCCTGCATAGGTTTTCCCTGTGATTATGTAGACAGATGGGGAGGAAGCAAGGACACAAATGAGGAATCAGAGGAGAAGATTCGAACTCATTGGTAGCTTCACATTGCAATGCACATGGTGTCAGAGTTTGCAGCAATCCAACCGGCATACAAGTAAATAATTCAGCAGGATTCATTTAGAGAAGAAACTTGATTATATACAATAATATAAAACATGATGCATGTATACAATACCCATGCAGCTCTTGCAGGGTGGCAGCAAGTACAATAGCAAGAAGCAGAAGCAATCAGAATCACCAGAACTCAGAATCTCTATATTTATACAGACCAGTTACTCTAAGCCATACCCTGTCTCCAAGCCATCTGCCATGGCTCATAACAGGTGTAGTTTCTTAGTCACCAAACAGTTCCCATTGGCTGACTTGTTGTTATATCTATCCAGCCAGGGGTGGGATGCAAATATTTTTACTACTGGTTCTGTGGGTGTGGCTAGGTGGGCATGGCTAGGTGGGCATGGTCATGTGACTGGGTGGGCATTGTCTCCTGTGCCTCAAGGAAGCCTCCTGAGTGAAACGGTAAGACAATGAGGGGCATCCTGGCACAGCTGATCATTGGAACAGCTGATTGTTGGGAGGAAAAAGAAAGAAATACCAGTTCAGCGAACCAGTAGCTGTTTTTTTTACTACTGGTTCAGTTGAATGGTAACATTTTTGCTGCCGGTTCACCTGAACCAGGCTGAACTGGTAGAATACCACCACTGATCCCAGCTCATAATTTTTTATATACTGACACAAGGACATACTTTGAAGATTGGCTGTGCAGGGAAATGATTGAAGCCTGGGAAACGGGCTCCTTGTCAGTCAACAGGAGTGCTGATTTACCACCAGCTTATCAAGTACGTAGGAGTCAAGAACTTGGCAGCACAAGGAAACAACAGCCAATTGCCAGCCATCAATACAATTCTACTGATATGGAGTCTCGGCAGTTGAAGCACATTGATGTACTGCTGTTAAGAATACACATTGATGTACTGAGTGTTAAGAATAGAAATATTTTTTGATCAAGTTTCATTTCAAAACACAATTTCAAGATAATTAAAATACATTTGTCACAATATTAAGGAAAATATTAGGTTAAGAGATTTAGACATCTTTAAAAACATGAACTTTCCTTGTATTCTACTATATATATATATATAGCAATTATATTTATAATTTAAGAAACAATATGCAAGTTTTCATAGTATAAAGAATATTTTCTTCAGAAGGAACTAGCTAAGAAAGATATAAGTATACTGTTGCTTGGGTTGGGTCAAATACAGTTTGAATAATTGATACAGTTCATATCATACAAATAATCTGATTTAAATTGCTAAATTAATTTAGCAATTTCTGAATCAAGCTTATATTATTATTTTTATAACTACATTTGAGAAGTCAATATGACATGAGTCTTTCTGAGTGTGCTGAAATTGGCAGAAAATAATACATTTGATTTGAAGGTTTGGTTCAAATTAATGTGCCAATTAGAAAGGTTATTCTATTTTGTGATTCAAAAGTGACCTTTCAATGGGATCTTGGAACTAAATGTTCACATACCATTGTTACAAAGAGAAAGCACTTGGGTTACTATCATCCCTTTCAAGCAGGCCAAATCTAAAAGCAGACACCACAGGGATTCTAAAATGATACTTATTTTGTAGAACTGTATATATTAACAGAAACTTCAAACCCTATCCAAGTTTCTCTCTGTCTCATATTAAATATTGCAGTTCCTTTTCTTTACTGGACTACAGTGGTGGGATTCAAATTTTTACTACTGGTTCTGTGGGCGTGGCTTGGTGGCCATGGCATGGCTTGGTGGGTGTGGCTTGGTGGGCATGGCAGGGGAAGGATACTGCAAAATCTCCATTCCCACCCCACTCTTGAGGGTAGGTTACCTCCAGTTCTCTGGTCAAAATTTCTGCTACCATTTTCCAGAACTGGTCAGAACCTGCTGAATACCACCTCTGCTGAACTATGTAAATTTTTGCCCAAATTCCTCCCTAACCGCTAGTTTCTTCTTTTCCTCTTTAGATTTTCTCCAAAATCAGCTCTAAATTCCTCAAATTACATATTGAGATATTTTGCTTAAATCAACGCTCTGAATAACTGAATTTCTACTAAGCTAAGGCAGAATAGATTTCAAAGAATACTTGCTGAAAATAAAGAGCACAATATTAGGAATGTGTATATATAGTAAACTGTCATCCCATGTAACATTGGTTAAAAAGTGCAATTTCCAGAATTCCTAACATGCATGACCAAAAAACAAATGGATTAAAAAATTCTAGAAGTGCCAATCCCAGCATATATGCAGGATACCTGCACTGATGATATCTTGTCTCTACATCTTTGCTGGAGCAACATCCTACTTTGGATCTCTATATGTTGCTCCACAGTAAACTCTCTGAGTTGTGGTTATGTGCAAATTAATTTGTATTCTTGATAGTTCATCCAGTATTCCCCATTGGCCCTCATCCCAGAACAAAACATACACCCCTTCCCACCCTAGAATAAAGTGCTGGTTGTAAATTGACACAAAAGCAAACATAGAATGTATGACATAATGTTCCAGATGGCCAACCATATCATCTTTAACTAATGCTAGCTTCAGCTTTAAAACTCCCATGAGATCATGAAATATAGAATGGAAATACTGATTCTGTGGTATCGAACCCCAAACTCACATATAACAGTCCAGTATATCTTCATTAACAAGAAACATTTCCATTGATTTTATTTGGCTCTGATTCATATTATACATAACAAATATATATGGTCACTTAAGTGAATTATTGCAATTCAATTTGGAATGATTGCTTACAATTATTGTATTATCTCTAGGATGCCCTAGTCTCTGGGTGTCAAAACTGTTTTTATTTAATGAAATAACATGGAAAAGTTAATCAGAATAGGTTAACCTTTATGGATCTCAAGGTCAGTACATTCATCTCCTCTAAAAGGGATTTTTAAAAACTTTGACAAAGAAGTCATGATATGGGGAAAGCACTGCAGAATTCCCCAGTATTGCAGTAGGTTGGTTTACATTTTATAACAGTTATAACTGTTTATGCAGTTCATAAACCAAAAGATGTATTTATTGTGTGCATGTGTGTCCCTCTCTGGGTATGTATATATATATATTTCCCAATAAAGAACAAATAGATGATTTACTGTATTACCTTGTTTATTTTATGGAGAATTGTTGGTCTCTAGTTTCTAGTCACATTGTAAGCCAAATCCCCTCCCATTTTCTGGCTCTATTAG
Source organism: Naja naja (assembly GCA_009733165.1). NCBI lineage: Eukaryota > Metazoa > Chordata > Lepidosauria > Squamata > Elapidae > Naja > Naja naja. Next base: position 7,876,319 of record CM019152.1, read on the forward strand.
CTAAGTGTGTTAAGTCGGGCTTGATCCCTAGAGACTGAATGGACAAATGCTCACCACTTTGACTTGCCTCCAATAGCAACTTATCTGTTACAAAGACATTCCAGTAGTTTCTTTGATTCTCTCTGTCAGCCTGCCTGTCAGCTGGTGCTCCATTCAAAATCCAAGAAAGAAACACTTAGACTCCATTAATTAGAGAAAAGATATCTTTTACTGGAAATCAAGTGAATTCTGAATCTGAGGAATTGAGTGCGAAAATCACATATACAAAAAGATGGCAATGTTCCCACCCACAATAGTTCAAACTGTCCATCCAATTAAAAGTTGTATGTAATGTCATGTGGGCATCTTCAAGTGGTGATGCAGGCATCTGTCCGTTGACCTTGGCCTATTTTGATAAAGAGGCGCTTGTGCATAGCACAGGAAAGAAGCATAAACAAGAAACTTACCCCCCAACTTATACAGTTATTTCTCAAAACCTCCAGCTCACTTCCCACAACTATTTCACCCCTCCTCCATCCCATTACTTATGACAGTCGAAAGATGCAAAGCAAAGGAAATAAATCTTGAAGGCTGACATTTGGCAAAAGAGGTGTTAGCCCTATAAAAGAAAGAGAATACAAGATAAAAGGATAATATACATGTTACACATCCTACAAAATATTAAGGTTTGTCAGGGTATTTCACACAAAATGCCTGCATGAGCCTAGGGGCTCAAACATCCCTTTCATTCACCCATTTTGACTGCGAAGGAGGAAAGTGTTTCCAGATGACTAAATACTGGAGTCGACCTCTTTGTCTCCTAGAATCCAAAATTTCTTTAATTTCAAAATGATGTTCACCCTCAATCAGAAGAGGAATGGGGGGATCGACCTGAGCAGGTCTCAGGTCAGAGGTATGTTCAGGTTTCAACAAACTAACATGAAAGACAGGATGAATCCTTCTAAGGGTTTTAGGTAATTGCAGTTGGACTGCCATGGGATTCACAATTTGTTCAATTGGAAAAGGTCCAACATATTTGGGCCCCAATTTTTTAGACTTTTGTGTGGTTTGCAAATATCTAGTGGACAAGAAAACCTTGTCCCCTACTTGATATTGTTTTTGTGGAGTTCTCTTTTCATCTTCAAATTTCTTATGAGCTTGATGAGCATTATCCAATGCTTTACAGGTAACCAGCCAGGTAAGCTGCAGTTGGGTTATCCACTCACTCAATGACTGAACTTTGGGTTTCTCCTGTGGAAGCTCAGGTATGGGTACAAAGTCTTGTCCCGAAGCAACTTTAAATGGGGTAAAACCAGTACTACTGTGAACTGAATTGTTATATGCCACCTCAGCAAATGGTAATAAGTCCAACCAATCATCTTGTTGATAATTTATATAGCATCTAAGATATTGTTCCAATACCAAGTTAGTTCTCTCACAAGCCCCATTGGTTTGTGGGTGGTGGGTGGAGTTTAAGCCCTGGGTGGAGCCCAACAACTTCAGGAACTCTTTCCAAAAGTTCAAGGTGAATTGGACACCCCTATCTGAAATCATCCGTTCAGGAACACCATGCAATGTATAGACATGTAAAATAAACAGTTTAGCTAAGGTTTTTGCAAATGGGATTTTGCACAAGGTATGAAATGTACCTGTTTGGAAAACAAATCCGTTACCACCAAAATAACTGTATTTCCCCCGCTTTCAGGTAATTCCACTATAAAATCCATAGAGATTTCTTTCCATGGAGCAGTTGGTCTGGCTACATTTTGTAGTAAGCCAGCTGGTTTACCAGGCGGCCGTTTGGCTGAAGCACAGATAGGACAACTAGCCAGATAAGTTTCAATGTCCTTTTTAAATAGTCACGCCTTCTTGGCAAAAGTGGTGGGAAGGGGGGCTGCATGGGGGGCGGGTGGCTCTTCTGGGGCACTCAAGCTGGCCAGGTGCTCCAGAGCATGGATGCACCATGGGCTGGAGCCGTGCAACAACCCCACTCAGGCGGAGAGGGAAGGAAGCCCCAACCTGCCTGTCCTGCCCCTCAGCTTTGCCCCTCTCTGGGTCTTTTGGCATGCACGCCCAATACTCTTCCCTGTGCTGGTCTTTGCACCCGCATGCATACCAGGAAACCAGACCAAGTGGTCGACGCACATGCACACTTTGGAAACAAGATCATCTTCCTGGAGCGCGCATGTGCACCAGGTGACTGCTCTTCTGGTTTTTGGTGCACATGCGCATATGAAGTCCAGCTGGCCGGTGCTCCGGAACCTGGAAGAGCAATGGGCGATTGCTCCGCATGCCTAGAGAAATGTGCCACTTCCGGCACGCTTGCCATAGGTTCGCCATCACAGCTTTATTTGGTTTGGGATAAACTGGTCAGATTGTTCACTTCATAGTACTCTTAGCAATCATATTAAATATTCATAATTTCACTGTGTCTAACTACTTTCGCCTAGTACTTCTTTATTCAGTTTTCATAATCATGCATCAATGGAAAGATCATTGCATTCATTATTTGCTCTTGGTTGTCATTGAAATGTTTTTATATTTCATGATCTTCACTCTCATTGATCCAGCATAAAAGTTTGTATTCAATCATCACATATTCTTTTTATTGCAAGTCTTTCATCCTGCATATTTTACCAGGTAGCATAATGATTGTACTAAAGCATTTGGATTTTTCAGGTTTAATGTTATTTTAGCTTTTCTCCCTTTTTCAATTTTCATATCTCATATCTCTTCCCATAGTTTTTCAGATTTACTTTCATACAAATTGAGTCTTATAATTGATTTTATCTTGACTATATATTTCCAAGTTATATATTTGTAACCCATTTATTTTTTTTAAATTTCTAAGTTTAAACCATATGTTTTATTTAGTCAGTTATATACTATCTGTTCCATCTGGAGTTTGCATCTGGAAATGTCCTAGATGATTTAATTCCCCTTCTCAATCTTATAGTTTGTACTAACATAATACAAACTATATTTGATTATAGTATTGTCCTCCAAGTGGATAGCATGTATAAAGTCTGTGTTTATGTTGCTGAGCAGGCGTTATTAATCAAACTCTATTAACTATCTCTAGCAATATTATCTTTACTCAATCAAAGTCTTTCTCTTGACAACAGTACAAAAGGCATTTGCCCTTGCTACTTCTGGAATTCCTACTTGTAGATGGATTGAGTTCCCTCATACTTGCAGAAATCACCTGACCTCATTGTTACTTATCATAAGCTTCTCCCATTTCTTTTTAATTCACTAGCAGGATCGATCCTACCAGGAATTACCCCTGACATTCTTTAAGATCATTGAAGCTGCATCTCTGATCACATTAAGGTGGCAATCTCCTGGAACTGCTACCCATATTTTCCCCGAAACTATGGTGATCATCTAAGTTGTTATTAAAACAATAATTAAACTAGTTTCCACTTTGAATATGGAATTATTATTTCCTACTTAGCTGGTTGATAAATTTGCAAATTCTGATTAATGAAAATCTGGAGCGAAAACATTAAGACCAGGGGTGGGATTCAAATTTTTTAACAACCGGTTCTGTGGGTGTGGCTTAGTTGGTGGGCGTGGTTTGATGGTCATGTGACTGGGTGAACGTGGCTTGGTGGTCATGTTATTGTCTGGGCGTGGCCAACTCAATATCACTTACATCGAGGCACACATCTCCTCACCTGGCCTCTTATGACTGTGGGGATGCTGCAACAGTCGTAAGTGTGAAAAATGGTCATAAGTCACTTTTTTCAGTGCCATTGTAACTTTGAATGGTCACTCCACACAAGCAACATACCAGCAAAGGAGGGAAAAATAACTCCAGAGAAGTTCCTGAGACAGGAAGTCTAGTCCTGCCAAGAATGTAATAAGGGTTAACGGAGAGGCAGTTTCTGTAAGCAACACCAGAATGTTTCCTTCCTGCTTTCCTTACAGGATTAGGCCAGTAATTTCTTCTAACAAGCTGGTTCTCCGAACTGCTTAGAATGTTAACAACCGGTTCTAGTGAATAGGTGCAAACTGGTAGAATCCCACCCCTGATTAAGACACAACAAGAAGTTCAATCTTTTAAATACTATTTTATAAGGTTTTTTAAAAATCTTCTTCCTTTCTTAAATTCTGTACTGTCTTGTGTTTCAGTTAACAGTGGAGATGAATGCTACTAATGGCATGTGCTGATATATGAACTGAGTGATAAATAATGAAGAATAAATACTAATAAAGATCTTTGAGGATATCTATTATTATTTGTGCTTTGCCTTTGTATATATCAAATAATCAAACAGATAGCTGGATAAAACAGTGCATTGCTGACCTTCTAGTTTTCTTCAAACCTTTATTTGAATGCTTGTTTCTTAGAATAATATTGCATATTTATTTATTTATTTAATTTGACTTGATATGATAGCATATTCTATAGTTGCCTAATTACTGTCTCCTTTCAGTATTACTTTTTCACATGTTTTAGAGAGGATGGCATTAGTCTATACTGTAGAGGTATACTCTTGTTAAATGGATTGATTCACCCATTCCTGATTATAACTAATCTGCTAGCCCATTCTCTCTCACAGTAGATCAAATCCATTGAAGTAAAGAGTTGACTGAATTCCAATTGCAGTCTTACAGGCTTAGCTTCTCTGTAACCCAGAGAACAGTTTTATTGTCAGCATCTAGCAAAGCAAGCTTGAGAAGGAATCATTAATATTTTATAGAGCTAAACAGAGAAATGACATCATGAGTGATAAATTGCTCTACCTACATTTGCCTTTGGTCAATTATTTCTAAAGCTTTAGAATCCTTTTAAAATCTTGAAATGTTTCCTCTCTATTTTTAAAAAAAGTGATTTATAAACCAGATCATAGTCTAATGTGTTGTATTGAATAATATTGAATAATAAGTTGTATTGAAAAGTAGACAGCCATTACTTAGGTTTTACTATGACATTTCATGCAAGTTTTTATAATTTTATAGCAATTGTTTTAAACAAATGGATTCCACCTGTATGGAAAGTATAATTCTCTTGCATTTCATGTTTATTCATTGCTCCATAGAAACATTGTTGTAGAAGTTCAAGGCACCCATTGTATCTTTTCAAAACCATCTCCCCGTAAGAGCAGGTCAATTGTCTTTATTGGTTGTCTTAAGCTTCTGATAAGGTAATGTTCTGCTCTCAAACCCCTAAAAGGAAATTGCAACAAGACAGCCGTAGAAACATGCTGAGAAATGCCACTCTAGTGATGTCACAGTGCCTACAACCATCAACCATTTCAGAATCATAAGCTTTCCCCAAACTAAAAAAGTGTTTCCCACCCCATCATAACTTATAAAATTGCCCAGTTAATATGGGGCACATGATACTTTTTAATTTTTTAATTGATTTATTAATGTATAAAATACAAAGAAGTATTTGTATTATATCGTAGTCTAATTTGAGACAGTAAGGTGCATTATTATTATTATTATTTATTCGACTTGTATGCCGCCCTACTCCCTAAGGACTCAGGGCGGCGAACATTAAAACAGAGAAAATTTACAATAAAAGAGAATTAAACAAATAAACAATACGATTAAAAATAAAATTAAAACCCAACCCCCTCCCGGGTCATTCCAGGCCGGCCCGTTGAAACAACCAAGTCTTCAGGTCCCGGCGGAAGGAGCGGAGGTCAGGGGCCAAACGGAGATCCATGGGGAGCTGATTCCAAAGGGCAGGCGCTCCCACAGAGAAGGCCCTAGCCCTGGGGACTGCCAGCCGACAATGCCTGACCGACAGCACCCCAAGGAGGCCCCTCCTATGAGAGCGAACAGGGCGATCAGAAAATGATGCTGGCAGGAGGCGTTCCCGCAAGTACCCTGGACCCAAGCCATTGAGGGCTTTATAGGTTGTTACTAATACCTTGAAGGCGACCCGGGAGGCATTGAAAAGCACACTCTCATTATTTAGGTTTTATCATGACATTTCATGTAAGGTTTTATAATTTTATAGCAAATATTTTAAACAAACGGATTCCACCTGTATGGAAACTATAGTTCTTTTGTATTCCATGTTTGTTCCATGTTTGCTTCATAGAAACATTGTTGTAGAAGTTCAAGGCTACCCACTGTATCTTTTCAAAACCATCTCCCCATAAGAGCAGGTCAAGTGTCTTTCCTGGTTTTACAAAGGGCAAACTTGTTGTTTTTGCAAATTCCTAACAGGAAATTGCAACAAGGCAGCCACAGAAATATGCTGAAAATGACATTCCTTTCCATTCTAGTGATATCACAGTGTCTACAACTATCAACCATTCCAGGGTCATATGTATTCCCCAAATTAAAAAGTGTTTCCCATCCTATCATAAAGAGCGTGGTGGCGCAGTGGTTAGAATGCAAGCTAATTCTGCTGACTGCCAGGAGTTCAATCCTGACAAGCTCAAGGTTGACTCAGCCTTCCATCATTCCAAGGTCAGTACAGTGAGGACCAAGACTGTTGTGAACAATATGCTGACTTTGTAAACCATTTAGAGAGTGCAGTCAAGCACTATGAAATAGTATATAAGTCCAAGTGCTATTGCTATTGCTATTGCTATCATAACTTATAAAATTGCCCAGTTTGGGCATATGCTTCTGGAGTATTTTAATCTTTTAGCTGAAGTTTTAGTCTTTTGATGCTATCAAAACTATCATGCCCCTGCCGGAGTCTGAATCCGAGGAATAAGATGAACAGCTGACAGGGAGTGTGAGAGTGGCTCCGTTGGCTGTGGAGGAAACTGGGAAAAGGCAAAGTCCAGCTGGACAGAGCAGGGGAGAGGTAGAACAAGGGAGAGGGAATTCAGAGGAAGACCCAGGCCCACCCCCTCTTCATCCTAGGGCACGCCGGAAGGAACGGAGAAGAGAACAATGTGGGTTGCGTGGCTTATGGGAGGAAAGGGCCCTGATTCCCTTCATTAACTGCAGCTGGGAACACAGTTTATAACAAAGGCAAGCTGCATGCGGCAGGCTGTTGGAAGCTAAAGTGACTTTATCTAGTATTGTCGTGGCTTATCTGTGTTCCTGGCGTCTTCCCAACTGTGTGAGTTTTGCGGTGCTTTCAACCCTGAAATTCTTGCTTCTGCCCTGCCAAACTAATTACTTCAATTTGGCTTGTTTGGGCTTTTAAGTTACAGTTTGTGTTTACCCTGTTTTGGACTGAATTTTCTGCAGTCAAAGGCTGTTGCTGGGAGAGTTTTTCTACAGCCAGAAGGTAACCCGGACATTGGGGGCAAAGTTGGAGATAATAAAGGGACTCTTATTGATTATCTGACTGTGTTGCCTTTGTGCCAGGCCCCGGGTCATCACAACTATGCAGTGTATGTTAAGAGTACAATTATTAAAATCTATTTGATATATATATATAAAGTATATATATTGTTACATCCTCAAACCCCCCAAACTTTAACCTTAAAATATCTACCGTGGACCTCACTCCATTCCTAAGAGGTCTGTACGGGACGTGCATAAGGGCACCAACATGCCTACTGTCCCTGTCCTACTGTTCCCATTTGTACATTTATTCATACTCATTTATTATGTATATACTTACCTGTTTATACTTATATGTTTATATGTTATATTCACATTTATACTTTTCTCATGCATGCTTGACAAACAAACAAACAAATAAATATCATATTTATAAATATTTATCCATTCATTTTGTTGGAGAGGTTTTGTCTGAACCCATTTCTCTGTGTATTAAAACAGGATTTGTTACTCAGATGAATATGGAGGGCTTCATGTACAGGAAGAGCTCCAAATAAACTTGGATTAACTAACATATACTTATTAGCTCCATTTCCATGGTATCCATGTTCTCCAATCATGTCGAATTTTAGTAGAAAAATGTCACCATTTGGGGGCACTGATTTTCTCTTTTTTTTTCTTTACTTGTAGATAAAAGAAATGTTGGTCTGAAGTTTCTAGAAGGTTCATTGTACTTATTTTTGTACAAAACCCATAAAGTATACTTAGAATACTTTAGATATACATAGATATGCATAGAATACTTCAGCTTCAACCATAACAATACAAGAGCACACAATAGATACAAACTCAAGGTTAACCGCACCAAACTTGATTGCAGGAAATACGACTTCAGCAACAGAGTGGTCAATGTCTGGAATACTCTACCTGACTCTGTGGTTTCTTCCCCAAACCCCAAAAACTTTAACCTTAGAGTGTCTACTATTGACCTCACCCCTTTCCTAAGAGGTCTGTAGGGGACGTGCATAAGCGCACCAATATGCCTACCATCCCTGGCCTATTGTTTCTTTTATTTTTCTTATATGTATCCATTTCATGTATTCATAACTATGTTTATCCTTATACTTATTATCTTGTAAGCAATTGACAAATCAAATAAAATAAATAAAAAAATAAATAAAGTAGAAAATGCAGACCAGGGCTTTCCCTGCCCTCTCAAACTATTACTGCCCTAAATCCCCATGGTGGAAAAAGGCTGTTCATCCCTGATATTGGCATAACAATATATATGTTTGCTTCACAGTGTTTGCTCTCTTGAATACTTTCAAGATACTGGTAGTTATACTGTTTTGGATGTATCCCAGTAATTCCTGCTCCTTTGGAACAATGGAGTCACCCCAAAGATTGATATCTTTCTCTTACAAATCTAACTCAATTAGATGATTTCTAAAAGCAGATAAATTGATAGATTAGTAGATGTAATGTATATACTGTACTTAAGGATGCAAATGGGAAAATCTGACATGAATCCTTACATCTCAAACTGGAAACCTGATGGAATTCTAATTATTTTGCAGTTAGAAGAACTGATAAATGAAACTGTCCATCCCAAGTATGCAGAGTATCTAACATGCAAACTGATCCTGAATTTCAAATCAATAGGGCTTAATATTTCACCAGCAATCATATATTTGAAAATCAATGCTGTCAGGTTTGGTAATGCTCTTCTCCAGAATAAATGGGCTGGAGACAAAGATACTGAAGGCAGCAGTCCAAGTATGAAGAAAGCCTCAGCCATTCTGAAAATTATACATAGAATCCTATATAACAAGACATTTACATTATATGAAAAAATTCAGACCAGATTAAAATGCAGCACCACAAATCCACTGGCATTGTCCATTAACAAAAACAATGCTTAAATAAAGAGCTCTTTTACATGGATTTTTCATGTGGTCAGTTTCATCCCTCAGTAATGCTCATCAGTCAGAATTTTTTTAGCAATTGTATTTTTTATTCTGTCTTGTTTTTTTGTTTTTAAAACAGAAGTGGAAGACCTTCTTTAGCCATATGACAACTTTTGAAATTTAATTTTTATAAAAAATCTGCTTATATGGCTCTCAGCGAAGGTAGCCCAGTGGGAAGCTATGTATGGATATTAAATGTAAAATGTGTTTTATTTTATGCTTGGAATATTCCATCAAAGTGTTTTCACTTGACTGAATTCTGACAGATCAGAAGTTTCATTTTGTGACAAAACAAAGCTCAAAACGTTTTGAGAGCTGGGTTTTTGGTTCTGTCTAGATTGGAATTTATAAGAACTTTTTGCTTTTTTTCCCCATTCTACTGTAGGGCCAAAACAGTAGTTGTACTAGCAACCCCTATTGCTACTGCTTGCAGAAGAAATATGACCAACTGTATAATATTCAGAAATTTTTTGAAAAAATTAATTAAATTTCTGTAGGGAATAACGGAAATACAAACCTTCCTTTATCAACTGAAAAATAGTTTAGTTTAGAGTATTCCTCTCCATTTTATTTCAACAGAGGTTTTTGTTTTAGCTGATTTATTTACTCAGAAACTTTGAACAAAAATATATCTGGGCAAACAGCAAATCTCTTTAGTCTTCCTTACAGGTAGCAACTGTCTGAAACTGAAGATCATCAGGGAAGCTCAAGTTGCAATTCTTTCTATTACCAGAAAAGTTCTTAATTGTATCATTAAAAAAATACAGTCATTACTTTAGACACCATTAATACCCAAGCCATATAGCAAAATTATGCTACAACATTAAATTTACTTTTGCTGATATTTATATTTGTTTTGGCTGCCCTCTGCCCCCTCCAAAAAAATCAGGAAAGGGGCTGTTGGTACTACTTAACTGCAGAATAACATACAAATTATAAGAGTATATACAATGTGCACCCATACATCAAATCTCAACAAATTAGCTAAAAGCAACAGTTGCTGTATTGTTAAGGCATATTTAAAACTCAACAACATCAACAGGGCCCAAACCATGCCCAGAGCAGACCTATACCTCTAAGTTCAGTAAACCAGCCCAAACCTTTGCATGTTTAATTCAAAAATTCAACCTCAGCAAAACCCAAAAGTATACAGAAAATTTACATGCACACCAAGGGTCAAAAAATCAACCAAATAACTTTTAGAATAACACTAGTATGGAACATTATACACAGTTACGCACCCGTTCCTTTTATTTGCCTGCTGAATAAGGGACAGCATAATATACATACACAACCCATTGTCCTCAGTGCAAACATTTAGCCATATTGAGTGGTGTTCAAAGTGGCTTTATTTCAATGCCTGCAACTGAGCAGCTATTTACTGGATTGTGACTGGGAAGGATTTTTTTTTTGTATTCAGCACAGAAAATGCAGCAAAGAGGGAATGCTGGGAGATAAGGGAGGTAGTAGTTAGACATCTGGTTGAGCCTAAAAAGACTGTACAACAGTGTCAGGTGGTTTGTTTCACTTTAGAATGCTTGGCCAAGGGGAGTTCCGGTCAAGATGGAGGACTGGTAGGATACGTGTTTTTTTTTTCCTGCTCCCCTTTTAACTTCTATTTTGGCTTAATTTTTGTTTTTACTCCCCCACCACTTCTAAGGGAGTCGTAGATGTATAATATTTATTACTTAATGCCCTCAGCCTTCTATATTTGCAACTGGCTAGTTATTTCCTTATTTTTTGGCCTTGTTAACAACCTCATTTAGCTTGGCCAAGGGGAACTTGAAATTCATATGGGTGGGGAGGTTGCAGCAAAGATGTGTCTTAGGACAGCTTCGCAAAAGTCCTCTGATAAGGAGAGAAGGTGATTCTCTTTGGGGATTTTCCAAAATTGATGAATCACAGTCACTTATTAGCTGGATACTTCTTTAGAAGGAGAAACAGCTGGGAATGAGAAACTCTTAGAATGCTCAACTTCTTTTTCTAGCCCAAAAGATTGCTCTTGTCTGAGATGCATGCAGTGAGTGTTATGTTTGCATGAAGAGGCAGACGCGGAGTGCTTCAGCTCTTAAGTTTATTAGTGACTTCAGCTCAGAACAGACCCAACTGGCTTTGCTGCAGCTGCTACTTATAGCCAGCAGCCGCAGCTGACAGCCAATCAGAGTGCAGGGTTTTCTCGCACTTTTTAAACCAATCATCTCCAACACTTTACAAGAACAATTCAAACTAAACCAATGATTTCAAACACTGCATACATAACACCCCTCCCCACTAGGTTCAGTCCATACTCAAACCCCATCTATCTAATGTATTCTTTTAAATAGATGGGGCTGTTACGTGCTGAGACCTACGTGGTTCAGATGTTTTAAGGTTCTCACCTTGTGAGGGAGGAAATGTGTCTGTTGACATTTCCTTACTTGGACTTCTAGTAATGGTAGAACCTGTTTGGTTACTACAACCTGGTCTCTCCTCCCAATCCATCTCCAACCCAATGTCAGCACCTAAGTCAGGTAGTGATGTGCAATCTTCCATCTGTAAAATGGTTGTTGGCACTGTGACAGGTTTTGGGATGGTTCCTGTCGTGTTAGCTCATTACACATGGGGTTGATTCTTGCTTGCTGATATCCTCATAATCCTCCCTTCCCCTAGAAGAGGCAGTAGGTATGGGAACCAAAGAGGAGCTATGGCGATGCTCCTGAGGTAGTCTGGACCTCAACTGATCAATGTGCCTGCTCCAGAGGACACCATCCTCCGTTTGTACCCTGTAAGACCTGGGGCCTGTGATTTGGGTTATCTCAGCAGGAATCCATAATGGTTCACCCATAAGGTTCTTAGCATAAACAGAATCACCCACAGTGAATGTGCAAATTTTGCTAGTGGAATCTAGTTTGGTGCGTAAGTGGGATGAAGGCGGTCAAGGGGAGACATGAGTTTCCTACCCATCAACAATTCAGCTGGTGTTAAGTTAGTTGAGGGGTTGGGAGTGATATGCTGGACACTGAGTAATTTTTCAACTTTGTCAGTGATGTCCCCTGGACCCAATTGCTGAAGTTTTTCCTTGGTAAATCGTACCATACATTCAGCCTGGCCATTAGCTGAAGGATGCCCAGGGGCTGTTAGGGCATGTCTGATACCCTGCTGTGCTAAATATGATTCAAAAAGGTTGGATGTAAACTGAGGACCATTGTCAGAAACAAGCACATCAGGTAACCCATGAGTTACAAAAAGTTTTTTAAGCTGTTTGATGATAGCTTCAGTTGTGGTGGATGCCATAGGGATAACCTCTAGCCATTTGGAATATGCATCTACTATAATAAGGAAAGTGTGCCCTCTGGTAGGGCCAGCAAAATCAATGTGAATCCTGGACCATGGGCCCCTAGGACATTCCCATTCCTGTGTGGGGCAAGAGGTGGGGCAGGCCTGACTACCTGACAGTTGGGACAGGATGCAACCCAGTTTTCAACCATTTTGTCAATACCTGGCCACCATACATAACTCCTGGCCAATCCCTTCATTCTGACAATTCCCGGATGACCCTCATGTAACATTTCCAAAACCTCTTTCTGTAGTTTTGCAGGAATAACCACCCTGTTACCCCACAAAATACATCCTCTTAACACAGATAATTCAGTTTGCCTGGATTTAAAAGGTTGGGCAAGTTGAGGTAGTCTTGAAGTGGCCAACCTTTCTTAATCCAGCCTATAACAGGAGCCAATAAAGTGTCTTTGGCAGTCTCTCTGGCAATTTCAGCAGCATGTACTGGAAGCTTGGCAACAGTTTCTAGAAAAAATGTGTGAGTCTCAGGAACAGGGTCCTCAATGTGTGAAGGAAGTGGGCAGCGACTCAAAGTATCTGTGTCCCAATGTCTTTACCAGGTCTGTGGATCAGTTTATATGAATAAGCAGCAAGAAATTCGGTCCATTTCACCATTCTTGGTGACAGGATCATGGGCGTTGGTTTGTCTCCTGCCACGATGCCTAAAAGAGGTTTGTGATCTGTGACAATGGTAAATGTTCTCCCATATAGATACTCATGGAATTTCTTGACAGCTGCTACAATTGCCAAAGCTTCCTTGTCCAGTTGGCTGTAATTTCTCTCTGCTTTAGTCAAAGTGCGAGAGTAAAATGCAATAGGAGCTTCCCTCCCACTGGGAAGCATGTGACTCAACACCCCCTCCACTCCAAAAGGGGATGCATCACAAGTCAGTACAACAGGCAGATTCTCAGAGAACTGTATTAGTACAGAGTCAGACGTGATTTGTCTCTTAATATTGTTAAATGCAGCTTGTTCCTTTCTGCCCCAGACCCAGCAGATTTTTGTCCAGTAATCTGTGTAGGGGTTATGCAATGGTTGCCTTCTGAGGTAGAAACATATGATAGAAGTTAATGAGTCCCAAGAATGCTTGCAAATCTGTTTTGCATTTTGGCCTGGGGGCTTCTTTGATTGCCTGAACTTTGGCCTCTGTGGGGTGGATGCCATGTTTATCAATCATGTAACCCAAGAATTCCACTTTATCTGTTCTAAGTGTGCATTTTTCTTCTTTGACTTTTAACCCCGCTTTTTGAATCTGGTTAGGACTTCTCTGAGTCTCTCGTGTAACTGAGTGTCATTTTCAGCAGAAATTAAACATCATCAAAATAGGGCACCACCCTGGCAACCCTTGTAGCATCCTTTCCATAAGGCTTTGGAAGATGCCTGGTGCCACGCTTACTCCAAATTGCAACCTTTTGCATTTGAAAGCACCTCTATGGGTTACAATGGTTTGGGCTTCTGCAGTGGCATCATCAACTGTTAACTGTTGATATGCCTGGGCCAGGTCCAATTTGGCAAAACTGTGCCCCTCCAAGAGAATGTAATAAATGATGCACTACTGGAACTGGATATGTGCTGTTGTAGCATGGTTCAATGTCCCCTTGTAGTCTCCGCAGATTCTCACAGACCCATCAGCCTTGACTGGTGTGACTATGGGTGTCTCCCACCTGGAGTGGTCAGTGGGCTCTAAAACCCCTTGGGCTATTAGTTTATCTAATTGTGCATCAATTTTTTCCTTTAAGGCAAATGGAACCCTTCTGGGTTTTAAACGATTGGTTGTACCTTGGGATCTAGGTTAAAGGTGATAGGGGTCCCCAAGTACTTGCCTAATCCGTCGCTGAAGACCTCTGGAAATTCAGACTTCAAGGCCTCTTCCCACTCAGTGTTGCTCACGTGATTGATGCCAGTCACCTCGATGCCCAGCGGGTTGAACCATTCAAGTCCCAGCAGACTTGGGCGATCCTTGTCACGATGGTCAGGGGTAGACGCTTGGTGTGGCCCTTGAACTTCACATTGAATTCTCTTGTTCCAACTACTGGAATCTTGTTCCCTTGGTAGTCTTTAAGAGTCAATGCTTGCTTCTTGAAGTGAGTCTTCTGAATATTTGGTAATAGTCTCTGAATAGTGTCCCATGACACCATAGATAGATATGAGCCTGAGTCCACTTCCATTTGGCAAGGCCTTCCTTCAATAAGTACCTTGACATGCACTTTTCTGCTTTTTAAAGGAGAAGAATGACCAATAGTTACTGTTTGATGAGTTTCATTCTTCCCATTTGCTTCTGTACTGCCCCATTTTCTCACTGAGGTTGTTTGGCTTGAATTCTTTGTCTTTGTTTGCAGCAAACTTCCTTCTGTTGGGTGGAGTTCTGGATGATTTGCAGACTCTTGCTAGGTGTCCTCTTTTTCACAACGGAGGCAAATGGTGTCTAGAAACTTGCATTCAGTGCGGGGTGGCTTCCCCACAACCTCTGCAGTAAAATCTTGCCTCTTTCTTCCCAGGTCTTTCTTTTTCCGCTCCATTCTGAGTCTGTAAATTCCTTCCTCCACCTCACTGCAATCTGACTCAGAATCTAGTTCCTCACAATGATTTGTGTGGACTTTTCCCCATCAGAATGGCTCGTGGCCCTGTTTATCTTCTTCATGGCTGCTGCTGAGGACTTGGTAGCTTCTGCTGAAGAGGCTTCTTCTATTGCTTCTTTCAGCGTGATCTTAGGTTTCATTAATAACTTGCTGTGTAACACCTTGTCTTTAAGGCCCAAAACGAAACGATCGCGCATGGCCTCCTCTAAACTGTTGAATTCACATGCACCCCCAATGTCTCTTAAACTTGCCACGAAGTCATTTATGCTTTTGTTTCCCCCCTGATCACGACAGTAAAACTCGTGTCTCTTAATGAGGCACAATACTTGTGGCGCGTAATGGGCTCTTAACAGCCTTTCCAGATCAGGCCAAGCCATTACCTTCACGTCTGCTGCTCCTGCGAGTGCCTTCGCCATCTTGAAAACTGCCGGACCGCAGTACGTAAGGAAGACCGCCCTCTTCCGCTGCTGAAATGGCGGCAAGATCGCTTCCTCCAGATACATTTGAAACGATCTGCATACGACTCCCAGTCTTCTGCCGTCGGATCGAACGGGGCTGGGGGGGTGTTCAGCACAGCCATCTCGCTCTTCTTCTGTTCCACGTTGCCTTCTTCTTCAGGGGAATCCCATCCTCATCGCCAGTGTTAAGTTTGCATGAAGAGGCAGACGCGGAGTGCTTCAGCTCTTAAGTTTATTAGTGACTTCAGCTCAGAACAGACCCAACTGGCTTTGCTGCAGCTGCTACTTATAGCCAGCAGCCGCAGCTGACAGCCAATCAGAGTGCAGGGTTTTCTCGCACTTTTTAAACCAATCATCTCCAACACTTTACAAGAACAATTCAAACTAAACCAATGATTTCAAACACTGCATACATAACAGTGAGTATCTGAGTCTAATTGTTGGCAGGATGCAAAGTGTCCTGGTTGACTTAAGCTACATCTGGAGAAAAATGCTCAACTTGGCAGATTTACGCAACTTCACTGCTCATTTTCACACCAGCATGCACACTTAACTGGCTGCTGATCTATTGATACTAAGAGGATTCAGTGCCCTTGTTTTTTCCCTCCTGAGATGCATTCAGTTTGTTTTCCTTTTGCATGAATTTTCCACTGGACAAGTTCTTCCTATTCTGTAGCTGGGAGGCTCAAATGGTATTTTATAAACATGTACCTTACCGTGTTGAATGTTGAGATTCCAGTTTAACTTTTGTAAAAGTATTTCAGAAGATGAAAATTCTCTTTCGTAATGGTTGTTTGTAGAAGCAGCATAAAAATACACTATATTAATCTTTAAAGAAGTGTGCAGTAGTGCATAAGCATCAGTGGACATTTCTCATATTGATCTGGGTATTTTCTTTACCACAGCAGTTCCTGATTGTGTCCTCTTCTGCTAACCCCAGTCATTTGTGGCTCAAAAATGAAGAGACCCTAGTGTACTATTGTCAGAAACAATCCCAGATTGGCTATAGCTCAGGGGATGGTGTGAAGGCAAAGGCTGCAGAATTCTGTTATCTGGCTCTAAAAGCTATCTAATGCTGCCAGTTTGCAAGGAATTTCTGGGCATCCAGTTGCAGTTGATTGACAAGAGCCACTAATAAAATGTGGTCTTTTATTGATGGGCTGGACCACATTGCCAGTGATAAAGTGAGATTGGTCAGTTCTGACAAGCATACATCATAGCCTTATTATTGACAGTGGGAGAGAGTATTGATTGACCTGCCAGGCTGATCATATTACACAATTATGAGATTAAATTTACATTTTTAATTCTTTTAGAAGAAATGGCACTGAGGCCATTACAAGATAGAGAAAAAAATTATGATGGATTCAGCTTCCACACAAAAATGGGGAATTAGAAGCTTTTAGAAAAATGCAATCATTGCACGCAAAACTTGCACTCATCACAGCTGTGACAGGAAAACAATGGAAAGCAAAGCAAACAAGTTTTAAGAGTGGTCAGTAGGAAACATGGGATACCCATATAGGGTTTGTGTTGTGTTGTTTTCTTCTGTCATGTTGGTGGATAGTGCTGAGGTTCTGCTGTGTTGATATGATATATTCAAAAGTATCCATCTGCAAATTGATCTGAATTATTCATTCACATCAACACCTCCCCAAACAAATTATATGAGCATACAGGTAGTCAGGGTTGGGCTTCAAAAATTTCAGCAACCGGTTCTCTGCCTGATTGCTGGGTGGGCGTGGCCATGGTGGGTGTGGCCTAGTTGGCCTCCTGTACCGTGGCGGCGGTGTGTGTGTGTTTTCACCCTCCCTGGGCTCTGGAGGCTTTCCTTGAGCCTCCAGGAGGTTGAAAACGGTCTCCTTGGCTTCTGGATGCCCTTCGGAGGCTGGAAACAGGCCCAATTCTGGCCTTCCAGAACTTCCGGGAGGCCGTTTTTTGGCCTCCCCGAGCCTCCGCACAGGCCTGTACTTACCCGGCATCCAAAATGGGCCACGTGGAGACTCCTGGGAGGAGTGGCATGCGTGGGGCCAGCCAGGGTTGGGATTTACCAATTTGGCAAACCGGTAATTAAAAATGATAAAATTAGCTACTGGTTCACCCAAATCAAAAACATTCATGAACATTTCTAGCCTGGAAAATAAAACATGTCACAGTTCTGATGTCAGTCTTTCTGGTCTTTCCTGGAAGAAGATATTCTGGTGAAGGGATCATCTGTTTTTGCTACCTCCCATCCTGATTACTGTCAAA
This sequence comes from Naja naja, assembly GCA_009733165.1. NCBI lineage: Eukaryota > Metazoa > Chordata > Lepidosauria > Squamata > Elapidae > Naja > Naja naja. Next base: position 7,894,082 of record CM019152.1, read on the forward strand.
TGCTGTAGATCAGGTGTGTCAAACTGAATTTCTTTGAGGGCCGGTTCAGCATTGTAGTTCTCCGTGGGCCGGCTGTGCCCCATTTTGGCTGGCAGAGTGCTGCAGGAAGCCGTCCAGGCCAAAAATGGGATGCCCCACCCGCATGCCCCTCTCAGGCTCCAGTTTGGTTGCCAGAGGTACCGCGGATCAGTCCTTTGTTATTCCAGGCTGGCCCTCTGGGGCTCAGTCCTTTGTTATTCCAGATTTAAGCACCCCGCAGGCTGGATCCAGCCCATGGGCCTTGAGTTTGACACCCCTGCTTTAGATGAAGCTCCCTTTGAAGACTACCCAGAAGCTGGGCTGAGTGTTACATTAAATAGCATGGTGAATGATAGTCACTACTCTCACATTACTCCGGTGCTCTGGTATTACTAGGTACAATATAAAGAGTTGTTTTAACATATTAAGCTGTAAAAGGCTTTATACCAAGGTGCTCACAAAATTTCCTGTTTCAAATAAACCTTTTCTGTTTGGGAATGATGAGGAATTAAAGGAGATGAATCCATAAGTCAATGCTCTCTGAAGTACCCTAACATTTTGGAACAGTCTCCCCTCAGAGGGTCATAAACTGACCTCTCTTGCAATATTTATGAAGGTGATAAAAATGGAGTTGTTCAAGAGGGATATCAATGCTTAGATCTTTTTTTTTTCTTGGAAATATCTATGTTAGTGTAGTTCTGGATAATTTAAGATTGGTGTGTAGTTTTTACTCTGTTTTATGCTGTATACCGCCAGAAATATATTTGGGGTGTGGTGATATAAAAATAAACAAATAATCACTTATGCTAACTTCTCAGAGTAGGAACTGCAATAGGGCCAAGAGCAGGCTGATAGTGGTGGCAACAGAGCAATTTTGATTTGGGTCAGTAAAAGAGAAGCCTTGACTGGATTTGCAATCATAGGCAGTAAGGAAGGAGGAGGGGAGGTGCCGGAGATATTGCAAACTCAACTCCCAATAGAGGGGTTGCTTTGAAATCAAGTATTATGGTTGGAAACCCTGGGTTCTCTGCCATGTTTTATTTTTAAATCAGTAAATATGAGATTTAAAAAAACAAAAAAACAAAAGCCTATATTACTTAGCTTTCAAAATAAATTTCATAGGCCTGAAAGTAATCTATTGATTTGGAAGTTTGCAAACCTTAAACGATGCAAGTTTGCAAAGTAGTGGTATATGAACAGCTTGACCAATCTACGCAGGAAAAGCAGCAGTATTCAGTTTGTCAAATGTTTGTGTGGCTGTGGGTGTGCGTGGGTGTGTGCCTGTGTGTGCCTGCGTGTCTGTGTCTCTCTGTGTGTGAATATATGTAAGGAGAGGAGAAATGGATGCCCTTTGACCATTACCTCTCCCCAGCACTTACAAATTATGGTGAGAGCATATTCTACATTTCATTTAGTCTATATGGACCTATCAACGTATTCCTCACTGGGGCATAAACGAGCCAATGAAAATAAAAAGGTCTTCAGTGAGTGATCACACATACCATCAAAGACAGCAAGAGGCCCCTATGGGAATATGAAAAGGCTATGGAAGCATATGGGGGGCATTCATCATCAGAGTAAATGTTTCCTGTATTAGATCAGCACCTTAGGGAAAGGTGCCTGGAGGAAGGGCCAAACTTTAAATGGATCTTCTGAGTGTACTGCTGTCTTTTCTAACAGAGATATAAAAAAGGCACATTTAGGTACGAATAGGATTCTTTATTTATGTGAATACTGAGATCAGTGCACAGACACTGGCTAGAAACCAGAAGACCATGAGTTCTAATCCTACCTTAGCCATAAAAGCCAGCTTGGTGACGTTGGACCAGTCACTCTCTTTTAATCCAACTCACACCACAGGGTAATTATGGGTACAATAGGAAGAGGAAGGTGGATATGTTTGCAGCCTTGAGTTATTTGTAAAATTAATAAAGGTGGATATAGGCAAATACATAATACATAAATAATACAGTTACTAAGGGAAGGAAGAACAGTTTGTCTAGCCATGAGGATTTCTTTGCTGTTCCTGGGTTACAATGCAGGTCAGAATTTTAAAAATAGTTCTTGGCCCCATATGGCATGCAAAAATACTAGTGAAGAATAATCAAGATGCCCATCTACTTCCCAAGGGTATCGTGACACATAAGAATATGATAGCAGTCAGAAGAGAGTCCAAGTCCAGTCAGAAAAGAAGTAAAACAAATTTACTGAGAAAAAGAGTTATCTGCAGTATTTAGAAGGTGCTAAAGATTCATTTCCATGAGAAATTAAATGATTTTGTAAATTACAATAGAACTACTCAGAGAAGTTGAAAGCTAATTACTGTCTAGAGTTGTTTCATTCGAGATAGGAGGCAAATAAATTCAATAGATAAATAAATAAGTAAGCAAACAAGAATTCATTTGTTTATGACACAAACCAGTCATGAGATACACACATATACATATATCACAGTGCTCCTGAGGATTCCATAGTTGAGTGGCAGAAAAGAGAAGGGATCACTTCGCTGTATGCAGGAAAAGAGTGATATTTGCAGGATGATTTACAATTCAACAATTACAATGAATGAACAGAGTTTTGGTTCAGTTCCTTTGAATATAAGGGTTAGTAGGTTATAGAAAGCTTTTCTGAGACAATAAAATAATTTTCAACTTGTATTTTCAAGAAATCAGGTGTCAGGTAAGATTTTTTTTCTGATTAAGAGGTTTTATTAAAATGCATGCTGGGTTTCATAAGTTTAAACTTCTCTTTTGAAGTCTACTGTAGGTCTGGGTTTATAATTTCGCTGTTTCTTACAAGATTGTTTCAACGAATTCAACATATATGATGTTATTTGTATGTTGTAATCCACCATCATTATTGCCTACTAAATATTAATATATGAAAGCTATATATTTATACATGAAAGAAAAAGAAGTAACATCAGTGTTAGGTAACCTATGGGTTGTTGAAAGAGTGCAGTTCCAGAGTCTCAAAACATGTCCACATAAATTGCTTGCAACACCCCTCAAAGGGTGGCAAATTAATGAAAACATTTTTTCTCCATTGACTATCTAGAAGGATTAATATACCTGTAAAGTAAACAAAAGAGAAAAAATGAAATGAAAATATTACCCCATCACACTCCCCAATTTCAGTACATTGGTTATCACTGCCTTTTTGGCTGCCAAAGAAAAGATTAAATAAAATTGACTTCTGACTAAAAAAAAGTTTAATTGTCCTATACCAATAAAAAGAGTTGTCTGATTTTGGATGTTTTAAAAAAACACACAACCAGTTTTTTTTTTAATTTGAACCATTAAAAATGGTAGGCTTATCTTCATTTAAGTGAAATCCCTCTATTACATATGAATCTGCAAGATCTTCTGGTGTTATCAGAATACTTTATATTCTTTTGCAGTGTTCTTATTCTGTTTTATCATTTCCTCACACTTTTATTCTAAAATACTAAAAAGATACTAATACAGCTGCTTTGTTTAAATAATATTTTTCCCAAATCAATACCTTGGGTTATATTACACTCCAAGTTTCTATATTCCAATTGCAATATGGCAGAATAGGAACCAATACAGAACTTAAGTATCTTTGTCCACATCCAGCATAATGGAGCACTATTAAAATCAGTGAGTTTTTTTTAGAATTAAAAATTTCTGCAATATTTTCAATTATAATATTATATTATAATTGTGATATATATATGTATCGATCTCATGATTGGTTTGTGTGTGTCGATAAGAACAATAAAGCAGCAGTATTTCTTCATACTTGTTTTATCCTAGAATTGTTTTCTGTGTCCTTTTTTGAAATCATCTAGATTTTTGTGGGGAAGGTTGCATTGGAAGGACAGTTATTGGGTCATCATGAAGACTTTGCAGGTCATGTATAAGACAAAATTGCTCAGATACACTTGGACTTAGGTATTATCTGAACAGACCATACTCTTCTGGAAGTTCTCCAGAACCGGAAATGGAGAAGGCATGGTTTACAGGAGTTTTCCCTTTCCTCAGTGGGTCAGTTTCAACTGGTGGTAGTAGTAGGAGATAGGTCCATTTTGAGGAACAACAGGGTTCAACTTTCTCTCCCCACCTATTTAATATTTACATAAGGCCACTGGGATGCCATACCTCAGCATGGAGTACATCTCAACTCTGGGCCAAACAGAATATAGGAGATATTAAAACACAACTTAGGACTGGGACATCCTTGGCAATATCTGTATCTATCAGTGAGGATCTGAAAAGGGGGTAATTATCTGGACTCCCAGTCTGAAAGAATGTCACTATTGGAGACAGGGTGGGTAGGGTGGGGTGGGGTATTCTATTGCTGCCTCCCTTGTATGAGATCAGTCGGGATAAATTTTTGTTTTCATTTTGAAAGCCCAGGCATGAAGGGAGAGAGAGATTTGGGTTCTCCCTAATAAAAGTGCTGATATATTGTTTTTGGATAAGTTTTTCCTTATTGTAATCGATTAACTCATTTTTATTATATTGCTAATCTTTACTATATCACATTATATTTTAATTATGATTGGATTGGAGTCTACATTGCTTAGAGTTGGTTTTATAAATGAAGTGGCATATAAGTCTGAAAAATAAATGAACAAATTTGCATATATTTTTAATAGTAAGGAGGAGGCTGCCCAAATAAGACTGGGATTATGGCCACCAAAGATATCACTGTTGAAATTTTACAAGATGCCAATCTATTAAAATAGAAATTGATTGATTAATTGCTTAAGAGCATGACAGTTTATTGATTTAAATGTCTTTAATCAGCTGGCAGCCCTGTCTGTAACCTAATCTAACTTCGGAAGATGTTGATTGGATGCTACTTTCCTTGCATTGCTTTTGATGTTATAGAACAATTTGCAGCATGTACATGGGTGAACTTTTCTCCCTGTCTAGTCCAAAAAAGCACTTCTTCTCAAAATGAACAATTAGGGTTTGAGAAAAGTCTGAAAAATGTCTATTCTTTTGACCTTTCTATGGTTTGTCATTTAGTTGACATACCCATTACCTCAAAAATCAAATGTGTTTGTCTAAACATTATTTGGATGTTTCACTTGGGCACCAAAGGTCAGACAGCTGACCACTAACTCGCTGACAGTGATCAATTCAGTCTCCCATCTTGTCACTTCCACTGTTTATTCTGCCATCCATCTCCTTTTTGCCAGCCGCTCCTGCCACTTTCTGCTGTTGAAGCGCTTTTAAAGCTAACAATAATCCAATTTAGAATTGATCAATGAGAATGTATGGTCAGTAAGCAAAATGACAAAGTCTGAAAATAACCACCAACCACAATCTGGTGTTGTATTCCAGAAGACGGAATACAAACTTCAAATACCAGAGTCCAACATTGTTGGAGCACCAGGAGGAATGAGCTTTGAGGTGCTTCCAAGCAATCATCATACCTTAATCACAGAATTTATGAAAGAGACTAGAGGCGATCTTACATTTGTAATATAATATCTTTTCTATCACTCTTTCTGCCTGTCATCTATTCTGAAAATGTATTAAGGAAGGAAAAGTGAAACAACTGCCTAATGCTTTTGACTGAGGAACCAACAATGTCTCATCTAACACAGTCTTCCTCAACCTAGGTCCCTTTAGATGTGTTGGGATTACAATCCGACAAGTCCATTTTTGGAGGGAATTGTGGGACCAGTAATCTTAATCAATCTGTAGAGTACCATATTGTTGTAGTCTAATAAACAAACATTCTAGTTATGATAATGTAATATATAGAGGTAAACCTATTTTTTTAAAAAAAATCTCAAAAATGTGGATTAAAACAAACTCTGTCCAAAATCCTTGTGGGTAGGAATGAATGACCCCAAATGAAATGCAATTGTATTCATATACAGAGGGGGTGCATAAATTTGGTTTACCATAGAATATGTACAAGGTACCTTTTCTCTGTTCTAAATATAACTTGTCCTCAGATTCTTTTTTTCTTTAAGGTACCACCAGGAAAATATTATTCATTGTAAATCATATCTCCTTATATTTCTGGATGCAAATGAAGAATTTCTAGTCCCATTAAAAAATGACAACAACTGAACCGGAAATTTTCTGGATGGGAAAACAGATTTAAGAGAAAAGTCCAAATAGAATGGATTTTTCCTGGCTTGCAAATCCAATCTAGCAGCTGGCTATTTTTCCAGGACGCATAAATCTCTATTTATTCAAATCATGCAAGTATGATTACATGGTCTGGTGAGTTTTTTGTTTTGCCATAACTTGAAGGAGAAGAAAGACTTCTAAGCTACTTTCCAAGGCTTTGATTCTATGATTCTATGATTCAGTATGCCATATACTGGCCATTAACAAAAAAGAAATAAAGCAGAAGATATCCCAGAGAAAAGAGAAAAATTAAAGCATAGGCAGAACAGGATTTGTAAGAAGAAAACATTGCTACTAATACTAAAGTACGTAACAAGTATAAAATATAGTATAATCTATATATACACTATAGTATACAGCCGTGATGGCAAACCTATGGCACGCGTGCCACAAGTGGCACGCAGAACCATTTGTACTGGCACACGAGCCTCAGGCAAACTTACCTCACTGCACATGCGTGCACCTCACAGCTGATTTGAGATTTGAGGCCTTTTTCGGTCTCCCAGAGGCTTGGAAAAAAGCCTCTGCAAGGCTTTTCAGGCTGAATTATAGGTCCGTTTTGTCACTTCCTGTAATGCTGGAAGTGATGAAACGGGCCTGAAAAGCCTTGCAGAGGCTTTTTCCAAGCCTTTGGGAGGCCGAAAAAGGCTTCAAACCAGACGAGAAATCATCTGTGAGGTGCAGTGCAGGTAAGGGGGTGGCAGGAAGGGGGGATTGCACGCACATGCATAGGGGGCGTGGGGAGGGGGCACGCACATTGCATTCTGGCATGCGAGTCTGTGCGTGCTAGTGAGCGCACAATTTTTGGCACAGGAGCCAAAGGTTAGCCACCACTGGTATATAGTTTAATATATAATAATTGTTATAGTAATGATAATTACCATAGCAATGTAGAAATAGTAGCTATAGAATAGAATATAAAATAGAGACAATAAAAAGCATTCACATATAGTTTCACATTTTACTGTTATATCTTATTTTTTTCATTTTTTCCCCAAAGGGGTCTCTTCAATCCTTATAGGAAAATATAAAAAAACCTATCTGTCTAGGGTCCAATGCTTTTGTGGCTCTTTCAAAACTTAATCTAATTTGATAGTTTTTCCTTTTTAAAAATCCATGACAATGTAGCACCTCAAATCAGTTTCCCTGGTCCAATATATTAGTCACTATACTCCACTCAGACTTCCTATTGCCTTTTGCTAGAGAATATTAGGTAGAATAGTGTTTCATCTTCCAAAAAATATTACAGGGGGTTGAAACAAAGAAAATTCAACGAAAAATAGCATGAGGATATAAATGAGAAAGTTCATTCGGTCTTGAAGACGAAGCAACTAAATTGCCATGTTGCCAAATTGCCTTCACTGGAGACAGTTTGCCATGTGCTATCCTAAAATAATAAGGCTTGGTATAAGCTGATGTGACCTAAGATTTGGTAAATTCAGAATAAGAAAGACCTGCTTATAGAGCTGGTTCAGGAAATTCTCCCATTTCTCTCTCTATATCTTGCAAGAGCTTACTATACAATAGCAGTGCTTTTGTATTTGTTAATATAGCAAAAGAGAGAAGGAATAAGCATTAAAACAGTGTAATGTGTATGTGTCCTCTTTAAATCTTACTTAATTGGAAGTACCTATATGATTACACTAACTCTGTTCATATGCCCACTCATTTTCACATTTGTCTACACAATTCAATGAGCATTTTAAAGATTATATCTGTGCTCAGCAGAACAGTTTTCCTTGATAGCCTGTTCAATACTTTTATAGAATGTAATTAAACTATATTAGTTCCCTGGCAGAAAATTGATGATTTTTTAATTATTTCCAGATAACCAAATGTTTAAACATTTTTTCTTACACCTTCAAGGTCTATGGAATGCTTTCAGACCAAATTTTAACAAATGTTAACTAGCCTGTAGTTATATGTTACACCTCTACAATGTTGATTTTGCATTTGTATTTTTTGTATATTGCAGAACTAAGATGTAGTATATGAATGAGTAGTATATTTTATCTTCTATTATGTTTCGTATCATTATTAGGGCTCTACTTCTTAAAACAATGAATTTAATACAATTGTTCAATTTCCAACATACAAAGATGTGATTGTGAGACAAATGGCTATGTAAAGTGATATAATAAATAAGGAAGTCAAGAAAGCTTTTTGACTCATTTATGGTGAAACATGGAATGAAGGACTAGAGATAGTTGCTTGTGAAATTGTCACTGTCCTCCTGGCACATGTATTCAAAGGCACAAAGGAGTGTCCCAGCATGAAGGCAATATTTCCTGAGTTACACTTTATGTGCATTTTATATATACTAAGTCAGATTTTATGTGATGCTTCTATTAAATAGTTTGTCCATTGTAACCTATTGAAATTTGAAGGATTCAACCAGCATACCTAAACAATTGATTTTCTGTATCTTTTTTCTGACAAATAGGTTAGGGCAAAATTAAAGGATAAATTGGTTTTGTGCTAATAACTAATTGCATTAAGAGGGAAAATGTATTTTCCCTACCTCCATTTCTGCATAAATACCAGCCACTTAATCTTCAGCTGGTCTTCAGATTGCCATAATTAATTCACAAAATAGTGATGGCTTTGCAGCAAAGTACTCTGATTTTGATTTATTAATGTAAATATGAAATAGAAGCTCTTTACTATGGAGGTAACTTAATTATTCTTATGACTCACCCTGCTACCAATGTACAATAAGATGATTGTTAAAAATTATTCTGAAAACAAATGATCAAAACTTCTTTAAATTTTCCTTTTTAGTTTTTGATTTAAGTGACTTTATTGTCAAGGGCACCTTCATGTCCTGATGTATAAATTCTCAATAGTGTTGAAATGTAACGATTGATAATGTCTGCTACACAGTTATAGAAATCAAATCATGAAAATTTTATTTATTTATTTATTTATTTATTCGACTTATATGCTGCCCTCTCTCCCAAAGGACTCGGGGCGGCTCACAGATTAAAAGAAAATACAACAATAAATTTACCTAAAAAGCGTATTAAACAAACTAAGCCGAATTAACATTAAAACCCCCCAAGATTAAAATCAAGAAAACCCAAGGAGTCAGCATAGCCCAGATTGTAAAAACAGCCAGGTTTTTAACTCGTGGCGGAAGGAACGGAGATCAGGAGCAAGCCAGAGCTCCAGTGGAAGGAGATTCCATGAAGTGGGGGCCGCCACAGAATAGGCTCTCCCCTGAGTCCCCGCCAACATTGAGTCGCGGACGGCACCCTGAGGAGGCCCTGTCTATGCGCCCGTACCGGGCGGTTGGTACTTGAAACTGGGAGGACTCGTTCTCGTAAGTATCCTGGACCCATGCCATGTAGGACTTTGAATGTTAACACTAAAACCTTGAATCTCACCCGGAGGGCAACCGGAAGCCAATGCAAGTCGCGCAGGAGGGTGTAACATGGGAGTATCGGGAGGCTCCCAACACTACCCGCGCCGCATTCTGCACCAGCTGAAGCCTCCGAGTGGTATGCAAGGGCAGTCCTAAGTAGAGAGCGTTACAGTAGTCCAGTCAGGAGACAACGAGGGCCTGAGTAATCGTGCGCAGGGCATCCCGGTCCAGATATGGGCGGAGCTGGCGAACCAGCCGGACCTGGGCAAAGGCCCCCCTGGCCACGGCTCCCACCTGCTCCTCCAACTTGAGCCGCGAGTCCAGGAGGACCCCCAGGTTCCGTGCCCTGTCCACGGGGGGTAACACCTCCCCCACATGACCAAAGATGGAACCTCAGAACCGGACCGGGATGTTGGTATGCACAACCACTCTGTCTTGGCTGGATTGAGTCGGAGCATGTTCCTGTCCATCCAGATCCGCACCGCTTCCAAACAACAGGATATCATGGAAAGAGCATCACTGATGTGGTCCAGGGTGGAGATATATAACTGCGTATCATCAGCATACTGATGATAACTCACCCCGAAACCACGGATGATCTCCCCAGCGGCTTCATATAAATGTTGAACAAGAGAGGCGAGAGAACCGACCCCTGAGGTACCCCACAAGTGAGCGACCTCAGAGTTGATCTCTGCCCCCTTGCCAACACTGTTTGCGAGCGTCCCGAGAGGTAGGAGGAGAACCACTGTAAAACAGTGCCGCCCACTCCCAACCCCCCAAGACGCCGCAACAAGATACCATGGTCGATGGTATCGAAAGCCGCTGAGAGATCTAACAGGACCAGGACAGAGGAAAAACCCCTGTCCCGAGCCCTAGAGAGATCATCAATCAGCGCGACCAATGCTGTCTCTGTGCTGTACCCGGGTTGGAAGCCCGATTGGTACGGAAACGATTGGTACGGAAACAATTGGTACGAAAATGATGTAACCTCTAGCGGAAGCAACATAAAGGTCAGAAGATTCATGCAAAAATGTCAAAATTTAGTTTCCAAAAAGAAAGGTTATAAAACTCAACTTCACCTATTAATCACTTTCGGACTAATTTTTCTCCTAAGTCTGAAACAGGTTGTATGTGGTATATGAGAGGAATTGTGAGCAAATTCATGTGACTTAAAAACAAGTAACGAAACTAGATTAGGAAGCAAAGCCCTGAACCTGAACTCAAATTCAACCTTGCAGAAAATTGTTTAGTACTTCAGTATCACCATCATCATTACAAAAATGCAGACCGGTCATCAACTCAGTACTTATATAAAATGAGAAATCTAGAGCATGGGTTACCCATAACTCCCTAGCCACTTTTCTGTGAGCCCTTAGAACCCCCAGGTTTGTCCTTCCTGAAAATGGCAAATCTCTGATAAAGTAGGAATAATTTCCCACAGTTTACAGGAATAAATGAAATATACCAAACTGTCAGATAAACTTAGCAGATCTAAGTACTATCAAAGTTTTTAGACATTTCTTAACTTTCTAAACTGACTGGAAAAATTAGTGCTGCCCACTTTCTCATTGCCTTGTTTCCTAAAAGTTCTGGCTGGTGACAATTATAATAAAAAGGTGAATCTAATCCATTGCAACCAGCCTGCCTTTCATAGAAAACCTGTGTATTGTGCGGGTCAGAAGAAGGACTGAAAAGATATCTGCAGACTTCTCACATCCTGGACAAAAACTGTTTCAACTCCTCCCCATTACTGGACCATAGCCTATTCAGGCCATGCGAGTGGCAGCTTGACTTGCATGAGCAGCAAACCGGTGCGCATGCACAAGTGTGCGCAGTTCAACTTGCGCAAGTCAAGCTGCACACACATGCACATACATGCTGGCCCACCGCTCATGTGTGCTGGCCTGCCACTCATGCAAGTTGATCTGCATGCATGTATGAGCATGCTAGCCTACTGCTTGTGCAGCTCAGTTCTCCTTTCCTGCCCCTAACTTGCAAAGGTTGGGGACCACTGCTATGGAACATTGCATGCCAAAACAACTAGACAAAGAGACTATTTTTTCTCCTCATGCCATCACTCTGCAGGACACCTAATTCTCACATTGCTGTGTAATGTCTAAGTGTATTTACCTATGTCGTATGGCTGCAGTATTATTATTTATCCTTATCTTCTTTACTCCTCCATCTGATTGGTATTATTGCTATGATTATTATATTCTGTTGCTTTGCATGAGAGCTGCTGCACCAGAGACAACTTGAGTGTCTAATCGCACTTGTCTAAATAAAGTATACAATTCTATTCCATTATACACCATTTTCATTATATGAGGGTGACCCATTTTTCCCATTTTAGGTCTTTAGTAAAATAGGAGATAAAGAGATGAGGTCAAAACTGATGAGAATGTGTTGAGTTGCATCAAGGAAGTGTAGTTATGGCACTAGGTTTTTCTCTTTTTAGTTTTCTTTTTCTTTTTTCTTTCATGGTTGTATCTATTTAGTAAATTTATATGCCATCTATCTCACTCTGCAAATTGACTCTAAAGTTCACTCTATATATAATTTTCATTGGCTTCAAACCATCAAATGGGTGGCAATTCAATGGTTTTAAATAATAAGTAAATATTTTTCACAGTTGAATTTTACAAGGACCATATTGCATTATCTTATTTATTATAAGTTTATTTTAAAATATTTTGCGACGAGTTCAGTCTAAATGTAGCTTAAGGCTTGTGTTACTAAACATGAGCATATTTTTCTATGTTAAAATAACAAAACTCTTATCTTACTAACCTGAAATGAATATGCTTTGATTGTCTTTTCAAAACCATTGTTCTATTCTTTTGCAGATTCTGTAGATCTTTATTATTTTTTTAACAGTGAAGTACCATTGCTCCTATCCACATATTCACTTCATATATCTATGGAGATTCTCAATTATCCAGATCATGGTTGTTTCAAAAGTGCTTTTTTCCAAAAGGCAATTGGACTTTCTTGGTTTTTTAATATTGAAAATGCTTCACTTCTTGTCCCTCTTTCATACCAGTGGTATTCTCTGTCCAGAATATGAACTTTGCTGTTTTCAAAAGAGTGACCTTTATCTTTCAGATGCAGTTGGACTACTGGATCCTGTCCTGATGGGTTGTTCTCTTGTGTTGTGCCATGCATTTGTGAAATGGTTGTTTTGTTTCTCAAATGTACAGATATGCACATATCTCACTGAATTGCACTGCATATATCACATTACTCAATTTGTGCCTGGGTGTTTTATCCTTGGGGTGGACAAACTTCTGCCTTAATGTATACACATATGTTGTGTTGGCTGAAAATCCTCCTGAACTTTTTAGATATTCCTGACAACATTGCTGTTTGTTGTTCTCTTTGTCTTCTTTGTTTCTTATGGAGGAGCTCCTGCTGGATATTTTTCTGGATTTAATGAAGGCCCAGTTGGGATAGCCCAAAGTTCTGAGGACTTCCTTGGTGTGTTTTGTCCTACCCCATTCTTTGCTGGAAGGCAAACCTTCAACCCAGCGGTTATAGGATTCTGAACACTCTGGTTTGTGCTCCAGTGGGTGGTGAGAATCAAAATACTGATCTCTGTGTATGGGTTTTCTGTATACTTCGATATTGAAGTGTTTGCCTTCCTTAATGTGTACTGCACAGTTCAGGAAAGCCAGACTATTTTCCTTAACGTCTTCCTTTGTGAACATAATATACCCATCTACAGTTTTGATGTGTTTTGTGAAGAATTCAATTTCCTGTGTTTAAATCTTGACCCAAGTATCATCCATGTACCTATACCAGTGAGTGGGTAGAATTCCTATGAAAGAGTTTAGGGCTTTGGTTTCTACTTCTTCATATAGAGATTGGCCACAATGGGGGACACAGGTGAACCCAAGATGCAGTCACATTTTTGTCTGTATAGACATTCACTTCAAATATTTTGCTAATTGCTTTGAATATTCCTTCAACATTTTCTTATTGTGGAATTCCATGGTTTTGTAACTGTTTATAAAAATCTAATGATTTCTTGGTTACTGTACAAAGAGTACTAATTGCGTATAGGTGCAATTGTGCATTTTCAATAATTTTTCCTGTTAAATTAAATTAAAATTTTAATGTTATGATTCAGGAAAATAAAAGATGTGTGTACAAGAAGGATACAATTAACATTAAAACAAAATGAAATATGATAAGAATGTTGTGGATGTAGACTAAGACGGGAAACCTCAATATCTGAGCCATTCATTGATGAGTGTTAAAGGCTGAGGTTTGTTTTTTTTATTTGTTTTTGCAATAATTGCTGTTTCCTAGCTGATGGGTTTTATGAGCTTCAACAACTGGGGAAAATAGAAATGAAATCCACACCCATTTGGAATCCAAATGGAATGCAATGTCAGCCTACGAAGCCATACTTTTAGTGAAACTGGTTTCACTTGCTTCATGGTGCGTGATGTTCATCATGCTTTTAATGTAGTTGAAAGCTTGAAGTGGCTAATAGGTGTTTCAGAAACCACACATTTAGAAGTTATTTAGAATTGAATTTCGTATTCCTGCCAGCAACTTTCACTGAAGACATTCTTTCTGTTGGGATATTTCACAGGTTTTCCGTTTTGCTATGATAAGCCCATTTGGGTTCTATCCCTGTTGTTTGTACGATTTTTTTAATTGAGTTCAGGTTGCTTGATAATAACAGGAAAAGCTGCTAGATTTTAAATTTATTTCTTTATTTCTTTATTTGGATTTGTATGCCGCCCTATCTCCCGAAGGACTCAGGGCGGCTCACAACAATAAAAACACAGAATACAAAATTTAAAATTATTAAAAGATATTAAATAGAGAACACAAACAAATATCTAAAACCCCAACGGAACTACAGATAAAACCCATAAAAAACCCACCCCTCAATCCAGGTCGACCTGTTGGAAGAGCCATATCTTCAGGTTGCGATGGAAGGATCAAGGTCAGGGGCCAACCGAAGCTCCAGAGGTAACTGATTCCACAGGGTGGGCGCTCCCACCGAGAAGGCCCTACCCCTGGGGTCGCCAGCCGACGCTGTCTAGCTGACGGCACCCCAAGGAGGCCCTGTCTGTGGGAGCGCACAGGGCAATGGGCAGATGTTGCTGGCAGGAGATGCTCCCAAATACCCGGACCTAAGCCATGTAGGGCTTTAAAGGTAAGTACCAGCACCTTGAATCTCACCTGGAGGGGAACTGGCAACCAATGCAGTTGAGGGCTGTTTTCAGCTGATACTTTTGTTTAAAAAATGGCTGAATGGTCATGTTAGAAAGCTCACAAGCAAAGCAAATGATGGCTTAAGATACTAGACAAACAACTTTAAAAAACACTAAGGATTATAGTTTGGTATAAACATAGCCTATTGTAGTTTAATGAGCATGGTCAACAAAACTAGGGTTTATCAAAATGTGTGATCCTTGAGAATCTAATACACAAAAGGTAGGTAAATACCACAAAAGCAGAAGGGACAAATATAAAGTACACTAATATTTAGCTGTTTGGGGACAGCCAGCTAAACAGCTATTAGAGCGTGAGTGCACTAGGAAATTCTGTGTATAGTAAGACTAATCCCCAGTGGTTAGGAATGCTAGATGCATATGGAAGTCATCCTGGCCCACATTCCACTTTTAAATTCCACTTTCCCCCTTTAATAACAAGGTGGATTTAGTAGGAAGGATTAGCTAATAGATGTTGAAAATGTTGAAGCTGTCTAACATAACAACATGGTATCACAGGGAGAAGGGAGGGCTCTGCTGCTGATCGATTCAGGGAAGGAAGAGGGAAGCTAACCCTCACTGCTAATTGGAATTAGAATTTGAGACCAGTCAATTAAAATGGATCTAATTGAGAGAGAGTGAGAGAGGAAGTCAAAGAGAAAGTGATATTTATTTATTTGTTAGGACTTATATGTCACCCTGATGAAAAAGAATTCTGAGTGCCTTACATTTCCCTCTACGGTATGATGAACACAATAATTTATAAGAGTAATAGAAAAATACAATAAACAGGATGTTTCTGTCTCTACCTCTTACCGCTCACATACGTGTACAAATTTAGTGGAAGTATCTTTAAGTGACCATAGAATTAGTTACAGTGCTTTTAATTGGAATAACAAAGGTCAGTAAGAGCTTTTCTTTACCAAGGATTGGTTCTACATGTTGTCCTCTATTTATTAACTGATTTGTAACCTTTGCTAATTCAATCCACAAATAAATAAGTTCTATTAAATACTTTTGAGACTCCTTTGATCTAATTTCTATTTTGCAGATCCCCTACCCATTGTAATTCTGGGAAACAGGAATATCAGCACAAATCTGAATTCTTGAAGAAACTTTTGGAGTAATTATTTTTTTTACCAAGGTTGACCGGGGTCACCATTGGTAAACTAATAAACAGTCATAGAGAGATATTGACCTCCTTGTTTCATATCAGCTGTCTTTAACTTGATATGTTATATAAGTCTTGTGCTATAAATAAAATATTTCACATTTTGTATCATTACCATCCATGTAGTCTGGATGATTTAGAAATGATAATCCTAATATATCCAGAAGTTGCCAGATTCAGCAAAGCTAATTTACAACCTGAGGTTTCTCTTTGCATTTGGTTCTGATACAAATTTAGGTCTTTTGACTAAACTCCAAAAGAATGTTTAAAATGAGAAATATGACAATGGTTTTATAGATTTCAGGGAAAAAGATATCTTGTTGAATAAAAAATTAATCAACTGAAAATCAATTATCTTTTTACAAAATATTTTCATTAATTTTTTTAATACATATAATGAAACTAATACAAACTAAACTAGAAGAAAAATCTGCTATATCTATCACCCCTGCTGTCATTAGTTCTTGTCTAATACCACAATGTCTTGTTGATTGTCCATCTGGACCTGGAATTCCCAAACGACCTTACCCTCTTATTCTCCACAACCTTCTGTGGAATCTCCCATCTGGTCTTGAGAGAATGCGTCTCATTTCTGTGTAAATGTCCGATACTTGGCTGTGCTGTTCAGTGTATGCTGTTCCGGCCTGCAGCTTATATTCTGTCATTGTATGCTGGACTGTCTCTGAGGCTTCTCTGTGTAGTCTGCACTTTGCATCCTGATGACTGTGGTAAATTCCTGGAATCAGGGGTGGGATTCAAATTTTTTAACAACTGGTTCTGTGGGCATGGCTTAGTTGGTGGGCATGACTTGGTGGTCATGTGACTGGGTGGACATGGCTTGGTGGTCATGTTATTAGTTGGGTGTGGCCAACTCAATACCATTCACATTGAGGCATGCATTTCCTTGCCTGGCCTCTCATGATTGTGGGGATGCTGCAACAGTCATAAGTGTGAAAAATGGTCATAAGTCACTTTTTTCAGTGCCACTGTAACTTTGAATGATCACTCCACACAAGCAAAGTATCAGCAAAGGAAGAAAAAAAAAACTCCAGAGAAGTTCCAGAGACAGGAAGTCTAGTCCTGCCAAGAATGTAATAGGGGTTAACAGAGAGGCAGTTTCTGTAAGCAACACCAGAATGTTTTCTTCCTGCCTTCCTTACAGGATTAGCCCAGTAATTTCTTCTAACAACCGGTTCTCCAAACTGCTTAGAATGTTAACCGGTTCTAGCGAATAGGTGTGAACTGGTAGAATCCCACCCCTGCCTGGAATGGATCTGGTGCCTAGAGTCTGTTCTTGTGCTGCTATGATCATCATGTCAGTGCTGGGTTTTTTTAGTCTAGCCCAGTGGTGGTTAACCTTTTTGGGCTCCTGTGCCAAAAATTGTGTGCGTGCTGGTGCTCGTGCTCGCGTACCAGCACCCAGAAGGCAATGCGTGCCCCCCACCCCCCCATGCATGCATGCACAATCCCACCTCTGGGAGGCCGAAAAAGGCCTCAAAACAGGCCTCACAGCTGATTTTTGGCTGGTTTGAGGCCTTTTTCAGCCTCCCAGAGGGTTGAAAAAAGCCGCTGCAAGCCAAATAGGCCCATTTCGTCACTTCCAGTATTACAGGAAGTGACTAAACAGGCCTATTCGGCCTTCAGAAGCCTTCCTCAAACCTTTGGTAGGCCAAAAAAGACCTCAAACTGGCCGAAAATCAGTTGTGAGGCATGGCATGCCATGCCATTCACCATCACGGGTCTAGCCCTTTCCAATCACTGGTAGGATTTTTCAATATCTATTACCTCACCTGTATGCCAATGATACATTTCATGTAGAATTTTATTTCCTGATGGCACTTCTGCTTGATCTTCCTCCCATGCCTGCTGCTGCCTCACATATTCTCTCAGTAACTCATATTTGGGTGCCATTTTACTGATATATTCCTGAATGCTCTTACTCTTGTCCAGGACAGTGACACTCACCAGACCATGTTCATCCATGTTCCACTGTATATAGTCTATGGATGTTGAAGTTCAAGTGGAAATTTCTGTGCGTTGTAAGAAACTTCCAGGTCTTCACATTGGCAGCTTCCATGTTCTCTTCATTTACTTCATTTACTCTTCAATCTGCTGCAGTCATCAGATCTGCTTTCGGGGGAGCTGTTTTCAGTTCACTATTTCCTCCTCAGAAATCACTGAAAATTAATTATCAAAAGAAAGGGAGACATCATTTCATTTTAAATATTTATTTATTACTTGGCCCTGTAGTTTGCTGAGGAAATCTCTAGGTTTCTTTCAGTTTTAACATTTGACCAAAGTTATTTGATCAAGATCATTTTCATTTTACATTATTCTTTTAAAAAAAAATAGTATATCTTTCTTGCCATGCCTGAGTGGCCTGGTGTTCTGTTCTTTACACTCCATTTAATGTATTATCCAACTTTCTTTCATTTCCTGTATTTTCTGTTTAAATAACAAAACAACATTTTAATTTTCCAATAAGAATTTTCCAATTGTATTTCCTTAATTGCTAACTGTTATCCATAACCAATACTACTGAAAATCTAGAATTGCACTCTGATCCATAAAATCTTCCATATCCAAAAAGCATTATTTCTTTCCACTGTGAAAGAAAAGGCACGGAACACTTCAGGGCCTATCTATAGATTCTGGCTTAAGGCGTATTCTGAGATTTGTAATTATTTTTGTGGTTTCCTGACAAGTTTTATTTTTTGCCAGTAAATGATTTCATTCTTCCAAATCAGGCAACATATTTAAGGTAGAAAAAGGCAAATTAGCATGTAATATGTGCTGACTGTTTCTCCAAACCACAAACAACTGAAAAGCTAGGGTGATAAATGTCACTATGGAATTATTAGAGGAGAAACCACAAAGTTATTGCAATACCAGTTATGTTGAGAAACAGCCCTTTACAGATGTTGTTCACATATTCCTGTGATCTAACACTGCTAGTAGCATGCTACAATTTTAAGACAACTTTCCCACAATGAATATATCTATTTAAGGTAATCATCTTTCCTCTACATTAGAAATTTCTGTTTACTTGAATAGAAAAGACAGCTATAAATATGCTTCAGCTGGTGTGGACAAATTTGGTTCTTTGGTGAAACTCAACCAAAAGCCAGGACTACATATGGAAATGAAATTATTATGAATTTAAAAAGAAAGAATTTAATTTCCCCTAGTTTGTATGTTGATACTTTCCGGGTATAGGAATTGCTCATGGTTTGGAAGTTATATAGTGGTGAACCAATAATCATACATTAAATTACATTCATTTATATAGATAAGTTAAGATAGCACATGAAACCAACCTGATAGAAACACATCAAGCATTACAAAAAATCATGTCTTGTGATTAAAGGGCATGATACTCTTAATTTGTTCTAATTTGTAACTAAAATTATCTTAAAAGGTAACTATTTTTCAATAATCTGGAATTAATTTGAGTTGTCTAATTGGCATTTTTCTTAGCCATGTCATATAAATATGATTAGATTTTATTTTAGTGTAAAAATTCAGAAAAAGGCTTTAGGGAATCTAACTAATTTTCAGTTGTTTCCTTGTTTCCTTTCACGAATTTCAAATTAGTACACTTTTTCCAGCATTATACAGTAAAGATGCTATTAATGGTTGTTTTAAAGCAACATGTAAATATTAAATAGAAAGCCAAGTGTGTCAGCACATTACCAATATTGTGTAGTGGGCTTCAATAGGCAAGAAGCAGACATTTATTGGCTCAAAACTGGAACTAAGGAACAGCAAGCAAACGCCTGTAATTTATACTCTGTGCCCACATGGCCTTAACCAATCATAATACTTAAAAAGCCTGCCCAAAATGAATGTTGTAAATTTCCCTCCAAAACAGTTGGAGTCAACAGTGAGGGTTATCTAAAGGTTAGTTTCACTTAAGCAGGGCTTAACACAACTTTATATATTCAATACATAGCAACCAAAATGTTGGCTATCATGTGGTTCACCTTTCTTCTCCTATTTTCCCCACAAGAACTATGTGAGGTGAGTTGGGCTGAGAGAGAGTGACTGGCCCAAGATCACCCTGCTGGCTTTTTTGGCTAAGGTGGGACTACAACTCATAGTCTCCCGGTTTCTAGTCTGGTGCCTTAACCACTAGATCAAACTAGCTTCTTATATGTTTCTCATAAAGAATGGGTAAAGCTTCAACAGGACCACTATCTTGACTTGTTTGTCATATCCCACAGACATCTTTCAGTCTCTAGCAATGAAAATGCTATCAATGGAAATTGTAGTATACAAACCTGTCTACTCTGGTGGTCTGTTATCTAACTACCCAACCCTGCCAGGTACTGCCACCTACCATCAATGAAAAATATTAGCATTGAAATTTTGATACACCACAAATGAATAATGGATCAGAACAATGAATTCAGTTATTATAAATAGGGCAAGGTGGTTTATCCAGCACTGCTTTTCAGCAAAACCTAGATGCCTACAAGGCATATTATTTTGTACATTATTGTTCATGTATAGTCTTCCCATCACAATAAATGTGTGAGGACAGCTAAATTAAATATTTCTCCATTTATTTATTATATTTATATGCCACTTGACTTCCAGCAATTCATACATTTGGAAAGTATTTGTTCTCACGTTCTTGAATTAAACAAGAATGAGATGATACAAGGACTTTATTATTAAGTAATTGTACAAGATAAATGGATCTACTATTGACATAAAATAATTATCTGGGACCTTGGTTTATGGCAGACTTATCTAACATGAAAACCATGCCTCCTCTTCCTCCTCAACTTCACCTATTTGTTAGAGATTTTGAAGGATTCAGAAGGTAAATTCCGTTTCTCCCAAAGCCTTTCTTTGCTCTTTATTTCTATAATGTTAGGCTTTTAGAGTCAATAACCCATTAGTAATCAAGGGATGTATCATTTATTAATTATGCACCATATTAATATTTAATCCTTTGGGTTGTCAGGCATATTTCTAAATCCACTTTTTTTAATTACATTTGAAAATAATCTTCAAGGCAACCATTAGAAAAGTAATTTTTCTGCACATTATGATTTCAATTACTTCGTTTGTGAACTGTTGTGATGCTCCAGCACTTGGTAAAGTGGCTATCACAACTCCATTCAGCCTCTCTGCTCACTTGAAAGCTAATTGAATCTTAGAACACAGGGTGTGTTGGGAAGACTTTGCAGATAGATCTGAAATGATTGGGAATTAAAATTGGAAATGTGATGTCCACTTCCTGTGGTGGGCTGCTTTAAAACAAAATATTGGATTGGCTTACTATGAGTAATTGCTGGGTTTTTCAAATGAAATACAGTTTTGCATGTCACTTTAGGATATTTATTTACTGAGACACACTATCTCTAAATTAGTTACTTCTTTGTGTGAATATCAGAAAATATTTCTCTGCTACAGTGAACCAGTGGAACGTAGAGGAAGGCATCTATTGTTGAGCAATATAGAAAAATCAGTCAAGAACATATCTCCTCAGGATGTTGTAAACTCATCCTCACATTCTGCTAATTTCAGGTTGAATATGCTCTGATAGTATTTTTTATATGTTATATCATATGACATTGCCGTTTACTGATCCCCTTAAGTACTATACATCAGCCTACAGATGTTCCCAGTAGTATTGCGTATCTTCTGATGCATTCTTTGTTATGGACGTAATGTAGCACTCCTCACTGAAGATGTGATTGATGCTTTCCATGACTGTTAAGACTTGGACTGCAGGAAAGAAAGGACATGTATTCTCTGAAAAAAGCATTGTCCAGCATGATGCCTGACCAGCACTTTCAGAAGCATTGTCAGATGTTATATATGCTCCTTGAACACATAGCTTAGTACTCTTTTGACAGAGTGCTAGAGCAGTGTTTTAAAGTTTGAGAGAATGCTACGTAGAAAGTAAGAAAGAGAGCTGGGTTTTTTCAGTTGTTTGTTGATGATTCTGAATCCAAAGCAATAGCAATAGCACTTAGACTTATATATCACCTCATAATGCTTTACGTACTCTCCGGGGAGTTTACAAAGTCAACATATTGCCCCCAACAATACTGATCTCAGAAGAATGGAAGGCTGACTCAGTCTTGAGCCCATCTGTGGACTGTGGGCAGTATTACCCTGCAATACTGCATTCTAACCACTGCAGCACCAGACAGTACATTTGAGGTTGCTTTTTTGATTTTCAGGAAGATATTCTTTTTACTCTTTTATTTTCAGATGCTGCCAACTATAACTGATTTCATGGCAATGTTAGTAGAGGATAGAACTGACTTGTTATGTGTTGTTCTCTCTATGTTCTGCTTCATGCTATATCCCTCCAGAGCTTTGACATATCCACTGGACTATTTTTGGATGTGGGTTTAATCCTGTTTCAGAAGAACACTAGACTTCTGTTCAGAAATAGCCAACCTAGTAAGCAGAAGGCATCTCAGAAGATACTGTGTTTACAACCTGTTAGCCAGATAACTTGACAGTAGCCATATCAACTTTTCTGTGAACTTATCTATATTTGCCTATTCCTCTTCCACCATATGTCAAGGATTGTAATTTGTATATATATATATATATATATTTATCTGACTGGCATTAAATTAATAAGGGATGCACTATTTACTGGTCTTATTACTAAGGTGCAATAAGGATAATCAATCTTATACTAAGATTCTTTTCTCACAAGCAGGAGAAGAACACTGTTTAGAAGAGTTCTCTATTGCTGACTTTCTCATGATCATCTTTGAAAAATAAAATTATAAGGCTATCAGAACTAGACTGGAAAAATCCATACAATCACTAGAAATTAGCAGAGGGATGGAAGAAATTATTAGTCACCACTCCACTGCATGAACTGTTGTTGCTTAACAGACTACCTTTATTGTGAAATGACAGAGGTAGAGTCTGTCAGGAAATTTAAAGCTAATATTAAATAAGAATCAAAGTTTTTAACAGATGTGTTGGCAATTTACCCATACAACAAATAAAATAACATATTCAGTCTATTTATCAATTTGTATCTTTCCATTCTTCCATGAAAGAACTTGTTGGTTTGTGTAAGATTCCTGGGCAATCTGCCACTCACTACAACGCAGACTGGCTTAGGTACAGTAGAATTACTGCATCATAGAAATTTCCATAATTAAGAGATTTTAAATGAAAAGGGTGAACTCAAATCGATGCAAACACTACAAGAACAAGGTATAAAAATGAATTGGTTTTCATATTTGCAAATACAATCTAGATATGATGAGGATGTTAAGACTGAAGGTATTTATAAAAAACCAACTGAACTAGATAAAATTTTGATGGGTACGAATGAAAAAGTGATTAAAAAACTCTATGGTCATTTATTAGAAGTTAGAATGGAAGAGGAGCAGGTTAAGGAAACAATGATTGCTTGGGGGAAAATTTTTGGTTATGGGATAGATCTAGAGAGATGGAAAACACTGTGGGATCAGAATTATAAAATGACAATGTCAACTGCATATAAAGAAAATTTGTATAAGATGTTTTACAGGTGGCACCTATCCTCGAGAAGGATTGCAAGAATGTTCAAGGACAAATCGGATAAGTGTTGGAAATGTCATCAGATACCTGGCTCCTACTACCACATGTGGTGGACTTGCGCTGATGCTAAAAGATATTGGACTAAAATCCACATGTGGTTGGAAAAAATGACACAACATATAGACTTGAAACCTGAGATATTTCTGTTGGGAATTGTACCAGAGACACTCAACAAAGAACTGAAATATTTGATTGTTAATGTATTGACAGCTGCCAGAATTGTATTTGCTAAAAACTGGAGAAATGATAAGCCACCTACGCAGGAGGAAGTGATTAAGAAGATTTTGGACTGTGCCGAAATGAGTAGATTAACATTTGAAATTAGGGACCAAGAAGAAAAGCAGTTTTATAAGATATGGAATGTGTTCTATCAATGGTTAGATAAAAAAGTTTGGTAATATATTTTTGGAAATATAAAGATAGATAGAACTGTTGAAACAATATAGAGATTATAATATGATAGAGGATTAATAATAATGATTATAGTTTTTCCTTTTTGTAATACTGAGTATGAATAACGAGGGGAAGGCACTGTGATTTTTGACCGACCGACATACTTGAAATTGATATGGATCTATGTGTTGTATGTTTGTTTGTTACGTTTGTTCTTTTGGAAAAATAAAACTTTTGTAAAAAAAAAAAAGAAATTTCCATAATTCAATTAAAATCATAATTCCCAGTAAGCTGTAATTGGATTTTCCCCATAAACCTTTTTTCTATCCCATAAACTGATTTTCCCATGAATGTAAAAATGGAATGTTATGGAAGTTATATACAGGTTTCATTTGTGACTGGAAATTCATTTCATTATTTCTGTCACGTTTATAAGTTCTGTGTATTTGAAAATACTTCATATTTATCTTCATTGTTAAGATTAAAGTTGATCTGCCCATTAAGCAATTCCGTAAAAGGTTCTTGGACTTTTCAGAAAGTATTAAAAGAACAAGAGATTTGAAAAAAAAATACTCCATTGCAAAAGTCACTAATCAATGTTGAGAAATTTTCTTATAAATTATTCATGTGTGTTATAAATGACTCAAACCTTTTCAAAATTAACAGCATATGTTGAAACTGAAGTACATCTCACCTTGGAAGGCCTCACAGGATATTGCAATACATTGTGTAGCATTTACGTGCACTTCACATCAAGACAAATGCTTGGATGAATTGTGAGAGATAAAGCAGTGCCCTGCCCTTACTTCAGATAAACCTTGAGCCTTGATTCCTTATTGTGTGTTCGCCTTTTACCACACATTAATTTTTAATTACAACCATTTCAAAATAAAGTCTTAATGTGAATCATAAATCACCAATTGTGGCAATAACCACTTTGACTTTATATTAGCTATGTACAGATACTTCCCCTATTAGTACGGACTCTTTTAGTTGTTTCCATACATCACTTCCTCTCTTCCTTCCATCTTGACTTGTAGCTTTGAAGGGAAGCAATCCTTGCTCTTGGCAGTAGTGGGCTGCTTTCTGTCCTCCTAATTGAAAGCTTGTATTCAAAGCTTCAAAAAAAATTATGTCATCCTGACAACTGCAGCATATTTCATTCTACTTCATCATATGACATGGAAGACGAGTGTTTTAAGCAGGGTAATAAATAAATATACATCCATATGCAAAAAGGAGAAGACAAACAGTGTGTCTATGTTACAGACTTCCACTGGCCATTCATCTGTTGTGTGGATCTTCGCAAGATGAAGAAACAATAGATGCCCTCACCAATGTACAATACATAATACAGAGGATTATTTGGGAGAGTCAATGCCAGGTAAAATTGTAACAGATTGATAATACCATTTTGGAACAAAGGGTGTGATCAAGAAATCAATAATGATTAAATTAGATTTTTAAGAGCCTTGGTAGCTCAGGCTGTTAAATGCCTGCTCTTAAGATCCAGCTGCCTACAATTATTGTAGGCTCGAATCCCACCAGGCTCAAGGCTGACTCAGCCTTCCATCCTCTCAGGGTAGGTAAATTGAGGACCCAAGATTGTTGGGGGCAATTAGCTGACCTTGTAAAAATGCCGCTTAGTAATAAGCAGGCATATACAATGGAATGAAGGCTATTGCTGAGCACACTGGGTTGTATCGCAGAAATTGTAAGCCGCCCTGAGTCTTCGG
The DNA here is from genome assembly GCA_009733165.1 of Naja naja. Classification (NCBI taxonomy): domain Eukaryota; kingdom Metazoa; phylum Chordata; class Lepidosauria; order Squamata; family Elapidae; genus Naja; species Naja naja. Next base: position 7,919,692 of record CM019152.1, read on the forward strand.
AGAAGGGCGGCATATAAATGTAATTAAAAAAAAACAAACATATCAAGCCAATGGACTTGAGAGTGGTTTCAAAAGTGAGATTGATTGGTTGAACATATTTTATGTTATGGTTCAAAACAATGTTATAATAGTTTGTACTTAAAATGAACAGAACTAAACTTTAGAGGAAGTTTTTAATTGAATTTTGTTCTTTTGCCTGCTGAAAGAAAATTAACATTTTCATTAACATTAACATTAATTAAGGTGGGGGCATGAGCACCTCAGTATAGTGAGGTGATGGTTGTGACCACATGATCAAAGACCCACCCATTTTTTACATGATTACATGATTGTGACATATAAAAAGGAGACCCTACAGTGACATCCATAATATTTTCTATGCCTTATGACAACCCTATAATTATCCACAATATGATACTGCAGTTATAGCCGTAGCTGTTAGTATCAAATAAACTTTAAATTTGTTAGTATCAAATAAACTTTTCATTTTATTGGACATATTAATTGCAATTCTGAGCAGAAAGATGGGATATGCAGTTGTTAAAGAAATATTTAATGTATTTATCTCTCTCACTGCTTGGCTCAACTGTAGCAAAATGTAGTCTACTAATCAAAGAATCTAAAACTGAAAGTTTAAGGTTAGCTTCCCCTAGTAAGTTGTCCAAAGATAGAATATAATATGGAGTTTCATCTTTTACTATTGTAATATAAGTAAAGATAGTCAAGTCAAAGGATGATCATTGTTATTAGTAGATACACTTCCACTAATTTCAGTGAACCAGTGTATATTGTGGTCCATCCTTGATGGGGGAAGATCAGGAGAACTAGTTCATAATTGGTCTCCTGAATTAGAAGCATATAGCATTTTAAAGGCAGAGCATGAAAATAACTAAATAAATATAATTATTTATTCATTAGATTATGCTTTGAAACCATTAACCAACTTTTCAAAAAGATAAACATTAAACTATTGATTTGAGATGGTAGTGAGTGCATATTGACTCACTACTACTGCTCCCATAACCCAGATCAACATAAATAATCAAGTTCATCCTTATTATTTTTAACATGCTTTGGTTATACTAGTTTGTTTTTAATATTGTGTGTGAAAAAAAAATCATTAATCAGCATATGCATTGATAAAGTATTCAAGTGGTTTTGAATTCCATATGTAAAGTGTTTCATCATTATGGAAAGATATCCCCAATTAAATTAATATGCTTTAGCACAATGAGCAATAAACTGCTCAACACTGAACTCCAGTGAATTACGTGTTGGAAAAGCATTGGACAAAAGTCAAAGTTGTGCTGACACATTTCTTTCTTAGTAAATGAGGACTGTTTAGTTTTAATGCAGTTGTGGTTAGCAAGAGTTTGAAAAGATCAATGCAAATTCATTTCCAGAGGCTAAATTAGCTTTAATTAGACTTTTGACAGTTTCCTCGCACACCTTAAAACTCCTTGCCTCTAAAATGCTTGAAAGTGCACACTGCCCTTCCACCTCCACCCCCAGAAGCCAGTGATTAGCAAATAATAGCAGGCCATGTTTTATGGGATATAAAACATTTGTGATATGTATTTGATTGATGACCTTGTCTTTAGGAATGATTGCATTTGGGGCTGTATTATAACTTTTCATGCTTTAAAACTTAACATGTTCACTTCCAACAAATTAATAATCTCTGTTTGTTTTACAACATGCAATGCAGACAATGTATAGCAGCCCATCACAATATTCTGAAGTCATTGTCTGAAAATAACAAAAACAGCTTAACAACAATTCCAAGTAAAATCAATCTGTGTATAACACAAACACGACCTAACCTATTTCAGTCAACCTCCTTGCATGCAAGCATTATTTGTGCAGCAGCTCCCCATTCCTCTCCTCAGACCACTTATGTTGCCTTTGACAGGTGAAGGATAACTCTTTCATCCTCCTCCGTCCCTGGAGATGCTAGAACATTTTCCAGGATTCTGAAATCAGAATGGGAGGGGATCTTCCACAGGCACACAATTTTTCTCACTGTGCAGAAACCAAATACAAATGACAAAAATGGTAATAGTGCACTTATCCCCCATTCAGTGGCGGTGGGATTCAAATTTTTTTAGTACCGGTTCTGTGGGCGTGGCTTGGTGGGCATGGCAGGGGAAGGATACTGTAAAATCTCCAGTCAGAGGTGGAATTGCCAGTTCTCCGAACTACTTAAAGTTTCCGCTACCGGTTCTCCAGAACTGGTCAGAACCTGCTGAATACCACCTCTGCCGTTCTCCCTTTTTCATGTTGAGGCCTCTGCAGAAAATTTTCAACAGAGGCCTTTCAAATGTAGTAGGTTTCCAGTTTGGAAAACGTCTCCCTCTCTCTCCCTCTGTATGTCTCTGCCTGTGTATCCATGTGTGTGATTTCTCTTCTCTTCTCTTCTCAACAATGGGCTTGATGTTATTGCTCCTGCTAGTGCTGAAGCTGCTGCCTCCTTTCTCTGCAATGACAGTTTTCTTATACAATCTCCCAACTCTTTATATTTGGAAATAGAAAAGGGCTTTACATTTTACTTGAAGACTCTGTTGTTGCTTTGTTCTTTTTAATGCTAGAAAAAAAATCTTTTAAAAAGCCTTCTCAAATATTCCAAGCGAATTCAGTTCTATATGTAATGAACCTGAACTTGATATTTAAGAATCCCATTGAAGAAAAAAGCCTGTCCAGATTTGCAGTGGTAATCTTGGATCTTTTGAGATTTTCATGAACAGATGAATGTGATTCGGTATTAAGATAAAACTGAGATCAAAGACAGCCTAAACAGGACAGTTTTATAAAACAGGACAATTACTAAATGACAACTTTTTTCTGCAGTAATGTAATAGCCACTGATATATGACTATATATGAAGTATATATGAAGGCTTTAAAAATGGATGGCAAAAATTATACTTTCTGTCCATTTCATTAAATTATATGTAACAAATTGCAGAAAAGGAGTGTGTGTGTGTGTGTGTGTTTGCACACACACACACACGTACTATTTGTGTATGTGTACGGATCATATTTTGCACAAGCTTACTCAGTAAAATGGTATTTGGTCCTAACAGGCCCATTTAAGCCTTTTCCATTTATCATAATTTTCTGGTACATACTTTTTTGTTTTTGTTTTGCAATTGTTCAAGTGTGTCACCCAACTGACACCATAGTTGAGAATATTTAGGAGTACCAACAGCACTTTTCACTGCACTTTGGCCAATCCAGTATAGCCTTTTTTTTTTTAGATCAGTCACAAGATAGTTTTATATCCTGGTAGCAGCAATATTGTCTTGCTGGTGGTTTGGAACATTCCACAATAGTATCATGTAGCTGAAGGATCTGTGGGACTTGTAGTTCAGGATAAAATGCATGATTGCTCATGTGAATAATGTAAAGTTATACATTGAACAATACCCCAAACAACTTGCTGAGGAGGCACGAGAACTTGAGTCGAGCTATAAATTCTACAATTTAATTATGTTGACATTAACTTGATTTTCATTCATGGAAGAAATTCTTGTTTCTTACTCATTTGTCTTCTGAGCTGTTTGAAATGTCAAATATGAAAGCCATGCCAGTCACTCAGCCACATGATTTGCAAGTGGAATGGTTCTCCAAGTTACCACAAGCTCAGAGTTTATTGCTCAATAAAAGCAAGAGTTCAGATATTTAATTAGACTGCAAGTCTCAAGAGCAACATAAACCTTTCCATTCTAAAGAAAATTTGTCTCAGTCCTTGCCTTTTTATTAGTTTGTACTGCATCACAAAACAGGAAATAAAGGAGGAAATAAACAAAGAACTTCCATGGATGGACCCACATATTGGTTTTAAAAAGAGTTTTATTAAAAATACATGCCAGATGATGCTGGTCTTTAAAAGGGAAAAAGAGAATTAAGCAAACAACAAGATAAACTAAGATAAATCTGTTCTCTGCACTCTTATCTGACCCAGCACATAATCATTGCACATAATCATTGTTTACCACATTTAAATTAATTTTGGGTTTTTCTTGTACACTTTTGGCTGAAAGAAAGTAAATGGGCTCACGGAGCTTTTGAACAATATCTAACAAATTAATTTGCTACTTAGAGAATGGCAGTGTAGACTCATAGATACTTTTGGGTGTACAAATTTTGATTACTGTGTGATTACTGTGTGTTCTGTTGTCCTACTTTCCTCTGCTTCTACAAAGAGGCTCAAATGCATCCCATTAATAGATTTTAGACCTATTTTAGATTTTCCTGTTTCCTACTCCTTGGTTTAGACTTGGTTTTTCAAGTCATGGCTTAGTGTTATATGTGAACTAGGCCTGAATGGTGTATTTAATTAACTATGATTAAAACAAACCATCATCCAGTAAATCAGGAACCCAATTCATGTTTTAATTTTTTTTCAAGTACATGGCATGTTAACGCAGTCATGTTTTTGGAATTTCAAAACACATTAACTTGCTTATACATCAAAAATATCTTTAAAATCTGCTTATTGAGGATAGGAGGTTGACTTTGAAAATAACAGAAAGAACAGCCTATCCATGCTGTGATCAAAAAGTTTGGCTTAGCATCATGAATGAAATAAGCAGGTACCAATTAGTTGTCTGTAGGTTGACCTTTGCCCAAACTCCAAAGAACAGACATGAGGAGTATACAAAGATATACTTATATTTACGTGTGTGTGTGTGTGTATGCCTAAACAAGAGGGTCCACTGGAGACTAATTTCCTTGTAACATATGCAGATTGCGACACAGTTGAAAATATCTTGCTATCTTAGCTACAGTTTTTTGAATTCAAATTTCAGAAGTCATTATCTTTCACTAATGCTTCCATATATAATTCTTAAAAATCACATTGGAGACAAGGGGTTGGACTAGATCAGTGGTTCTTAACCTTTTTGAAAGAATCGCTCCCTTGAGCCATTGAAGAAGTTGTCATCGCCCCGCTCCCCCAACATAACCGCCCCCCTGCCACCTCTTAGCATCCCCAAGGGGGCCAGCAGAGGGCACTAAGAGGGGGTGGTGTGTTGAAGCGCGCGGCGGCACATAATGTGCCACTGCTTCCGCATTGGAGGCACCAGCTCTGGAGCAGTGCTAGTCAATGGGTGAAACTGCAGGGCCGGCCGGCACCTCGAACGCCCCCCTGTTGCCTCTTAGCACCCCTCTGCCACCCCCCTTGGGGATGCTAAAAGGTGGCAGGGGCGTCAGGCGCCGCCCTGCAGGCTCACCCCATTGACTGTTGTATCGCACCTGAACTGGCGCCTGTCCATCCATCCATCCATCCAAAATGTCTGTCTGTTTGCCTGCCTGCCTTCCTGCCTATCTACCAACCTGTCTGTCTTTTTGTCTACCTACCTACCTACCTACCTATCTACCAATATAGATCTCTCTCTCTCCCAATATATCTCGCTCCATTGCCCCCATATCGCCCACCTTCCATTCCTTCGCCCCCACGTCACCCCTTTTCATTCCATCACCCTCCTGAAAAACAAAATCGCCCCTTGGGCGGCAACATCGCCCAGGTTAAGAACCACTGGACTAGATGACCTGCAAGGTCCCTTCCAACTCTGATTATCTATAAAGTTGTTTTTCTATAAAGAACATTCTGTTTAACTATTTGAAAGCAAGCTTTTTCCCTCTTCCAAAACAGTCTTTATGAATTCAGCTTGTGAACCGAAAGGTGTTCCCTCTTTGCAATTGTCAGGCACAACAGTAACTGAATAGCAACCACATTTAGGAACCACAAGATGCATCTGGGGAATTGGTATTGTCAGCTTTTGATATCAGTTCTCAATGGGATAACTAAAATAATTAATACATGATGATGAGGATCTTAATGAAATTGGGAATACTGTTGTTATTAATATGTGGCAAGCATTCATAATCAGTTCTGCAAATCTAAGTTTTGGAAGCTATCCATTTATATTTATATACAGAAATGGAAGTTGGAACACTCATTAAATATTCCATTAATGCTCATTTTCCATAATAATTTGCCTTAAATGGTATGTGTCTTCTTTATAACACATTATACAAAAGATCTTATAACAACTATTTGCCTTCAGGCAAAATATCCATTCACTTTAGAAGATTCCAAATATTCCATTTTCTGTGGAAAGTTGATATAAACAATTCATCGAAAAATGGAAAACTTTTTAGGTATAAGCCGCTTAATTTAATAGACGTAGTAATGGGTTTTATCTTACCACATACTTAAGAACTGCTCTGAAAGATCAAATTAAAATAAAAAGCTTTTGTCCATAACAGTAGTTAAGAAAAATATGATAGCCACAATAATAATAATCAACACACTTGTATACAAAAAATATTGGATAGTACTTAGAAAATATATGCATTGAGAATATCTCCATCCATCAATTACAAAAAGCCATACTGGATCTATTCTTCTTCTATTCCAGTACCTTATGACACCCTAGGTTTGGGGAAGAAGGTGTTTGAGGACCAGCAAGAGACAGGCAGCTATGATTTCACATTTTTGTGTTTATAATAATAATGGACCACCTGGTTAGCTGCTGCAAGAAAGTTGCACAGACTGACTACAAACAGAAGAGAAGAGAAGGAACAAAATACAAAGACCTGCAAATAAAAATACAATGACTATGGCAAAATAAATCAAAGATGATACCAATAGTAATAGGCCACTTGGGTTCAATTCCAAAACAATTGGAACACTATTTGAACACCATTGGCATTGACAAATTCGCTATCAGCCAATTGCAAAAGGTGCCTTTACTTGGAGCAGCTTATATTGTGTGACAATAGGTGTTAACACCATCAAACTTCCACATCTGCCTATCCCAGGTACTTTGGAAGGACCAATAGGTAGACAAAAATGCCAAATCCAGTCTGAACATCTGGCTGACTGTGCCACAAACCATAATAATATTAACAAGAGTCCTCTCGCATAAACAATACAGTGAGATGTAATTTATAGAAACCCATTCAAGATCCTGTGTCAACAAGGACCACACTAGGTATTGGAATTCCTCGGCATCTGACGACAAATGGAAGAAGATATCTGAAAGAAAGCAAAGATAGGACCAGGCACTTGGTGCAATCTGAAAACATTCGAAGCAACACTTGAACACCACTGGCATCGATAAACTCACCATCAGTTAGTTGCAAAAAAACAACTTATTTGGAAATATTTACATCCTGTGACAATGCCTTTAACACTATCAAGCAACAACATTTGCCTATCCCAGGTTCTTGGGAAGGACTCAATAAATAGAAAAAATGCTACAATCTAAATATCTGGTGATTGTGCACCCAATAATCTTTATGACTTTAGCTACCATAGCTAATGGTTTATCATGGATCCATTTTATTCATTAATTTATGTAACTTTCTGTAAAAACATTCAAGGTAATTACCATAATCACAGATTACTTACTATATAATTCTACTCACTGTACCAGATCAAGAATTAAACTAAAAATTATGCCAGACTTATAATTACCAGCTGCATAAATGGTTTTTAAATTGCGCACAGAAAACTTTTAACTGTTTTGAGATCTACAATGTGGTCAGAATATACTGAATATATGCTATGCTGTTTTTAATCCCTTGTTCTTGCTTTGATCCTTATAAATTAAGCAATTAAAATAAAACAAAGCAATGACAAGTATGAGAATTTTGAGTTTTTTAAAAAATACTACTATTTCTATACTCTTATTTAGTTTACTTGACTGCTTAAGCAATTTACCAATGAAACAAGCATCAGTGATTATTCTAATTCTCTACCAAGTAAAACATGCAATCTCGAATGATTAGTTCTTAGTGGTTTAATTTTAATTTATTTCACTATTGCTGATTGACACATGGAAAAAAGCTGTAATGTTTGATTTTCCCTCATATATGAGTTTAGTTATTTTGGTCTGAAACTATGGTCTATGCCAGGGGTGGGATTCTACCAGTTCGCACCTATTCGCTAGAACCGGTTGTTAACATTCTAAGCAGTTCGGAGAACCGGTTGTTAGAAGAAATTACTGGGCTAATCCTGTAAGGAAGGCAGGAAGGAAACATTCTGGTGTTGCTTACAGAAACTGCCTCTCCGTTAACCCTTATTACATTTTTGGCAGGACTAGACTTCCTGTCTCAGGAACGTCTCTGGAGTTTTTCCCCTCCTTTGCTGGTACTTTGCTTGTGTGGAGTGACCATTCAAAGTTACAATGGCACTGAAAAAAGTGACTTTTGACCATTTTTCACACTTATGACTGTTGCAGCATCCCCATAGTCATGAGAGGCCAGGCGAGGAGATGTGTGCCTCGATGTGAGTGATATTGAGTTGGCCACGCCCAGCCAGTAACATGACCACCAAGCCATGTCCACCCAGTCACATGGCCACCAAGCCACGCCCACCACCTAAGCCATGCCCACAGAACCGGTTGTTAAAAATTTGAATCCCACCCCTGGTTTATGCCTTAGCATTCACTCACTAGAGATTGTACAGCAACAAGGAATAAAAACTTCTTATTAAGCATGGTGTATAAGACTCGCTATATTGTAAATATTCTGTGTTAGATTTTAAAATGAAAAACATTCTTTATTTATTTATTTATTTTATTTTTATTCATATTTATATCCCGCCCTTCTCCGGAGACTCAGGGCGGCTTACAATTTTTGGGATAGAACCCAATGTGCTCAGCAATAGCCTTCATTCCATTGTATATGCCTGCTTATTACTAAGCGGCATTTTTAAAAAGTCAGCTTATTGCCCCCAACAATCTTGGGTCCTCAATTTACCTACCCCAAGAGGATGGAAGGCTGAGTCAACCTTGAGCCTGGTGGGATTCGAGCCTGCAATAATTATAGGCAGCTGGAACTAAGTGCTAGGCTATTAACAGCCTGCACCACCAAGGCCCTGATGGTTTAATTCTATTAAATTACTTGTATTAGAACATAAAGCTTACCTACAGTTCTTTACTTTCCAACAAAGTTTATGTTTGCTGAGAAACATTCTATTCATGGGAAGCATTTTCTACCAGTAAAAATGGAATATCAGATTTTTTTTCATTCATAAAGAAGAAAAAATGTTTACTGTATAAGGTATAGTATCTGGATGTGGAAATATGGAGTGTCTATAAAAGTTTTCCATACTACAGGATTTCAGCTCATGGTTCCATTAACCTTGAATTATAGAAAAATGCTTTAAGAATGGCAGGGTCACTGTATCCACTGAATATCTTCAGAACAACATATACATTTTGCTGTGGTAAGAATAACTTAAATAAATGCAAGATAATTTAAGTTCAAAAGAAATGTTACTAAGACAAAGATTCTTTTCACTAAGTATGAAGGGGAGAGAGAGAGACAGCATGAAATTTTAATATGTTGTTGGCCATTATGTACACCATTTAATTCTAATGCTAATACAACAACAATGATTAAGTACACAGTAGTGTGTTGATTTGCCCTTCTTAATGTTCTGTTATAAATCCTTTCAATCACTGTTACTGAAATTCTATACTTTTTGGTAGTTTTCCCCTAAATTGTCAGTTCTACGGACAGTGAAAATTTCAGCTGCAACTGAGTGTAACTCTAAAGAAATTTTCATACAAAATAGTTACAACAGAACTGCCAGATATTCAAACCACATTAAATGGAATTTGAAACCATTTTATAAAAACCGACACAAGCACAATGGTGAATTATATGGAAACCATCAGTTTTTGGAATATGATATGAATAATGTGACTTTACACTTCCAGTAAACTTCAAGTATTTCCTAGAGATTATTTTAATTTCCCCCTCTCTTCCACCCCCATCCTGCCAAATAAAACAATTCCTATTATTATGAATTATTTCATAGTTAGAGGCAATATAATTTTGGTTTAAGAATTCAGGGCTGAAATATAAAAAGTAAAATCACATTCAAGTAACTTCCCAAATTATAAATTATATTTATGAAAAATATAATTGCCTACTAATTAATTATACAAAATCAGTACATAGGAACAACCACAGAATTTCAGCATCTCTTTAAGGGAAGCATAACTTCTTTCAATTTTCCCTTGCAAATGAAAATCTTAAGTAAATTTGATCAATAAAATAACCTTTCATTTTCATTTCATTTCATATATATTTCTGTACATGAATGCAATCATGAGTTTGGGCCAGCTCATTGGAAGTTAGGAGCTGTCTTAAGGAAAAAGGATCACCTGTTCAACAAAGAAGGGGGTAGAATATCAGCAAAGACAACTTTTGTGTGGGAATGGTGAACAATTCAGAAGGTATAGCAATAATTTCCACTACATTGGAAATTGACTAATGACTAATCAGATGTAAAGGTGAATGGTGATTCTGTATAGTAGATTTTAGTGAGCACAAAAAGTTGTAAACCGCTCCTTCCTTTCCCCACCTTTCTAATGCAGGTTTAGATTAAACTAAAACTTTTTGAGGCTGCAGAACCTGTTAGTCAAAGAAACATTTCTAGAATCTTTGTTAGAGAGGCAAGGATCTAGTGACAGAAAATTGCCTGCATTCAAGTGAACCTTTTTCTACTCTTACTTTGTTCACAAACCCCATCAAATCCTTACAGAATCCTAGGATTCCACAGAACATAGTTTGAAAAATCTGCCTTCTATCTGAAGATCATGGATCCTCTCAGTGGTAGGATTCAAATAATTTAACAACCGGTTCTCTGCCCTAATGACTGGCTGGGTAGGTGTGGCTGGGTGGTCATGTGACTGGGTGGACATGGCCAGCTCAGTGTCACTCGTGTCAAGGGGCACCTCATCTTGCTTGGCCTCTCCTTGCCATGCCCAGCCACATCTCACTCCTCCCTTCCCCATCACTCCTTGTCACTCCCAGCCATTCACCTCGCCAGAGCAAGTAGTTTTCAAATAAAAATAATGCTCACCTTGTGGAAATAAATAACAAACATCTTGACTTCAGATATGATGCATCTTGCAAAGTATTGAAAAAATGGCTGAGTGACCAGTTACTCTCTCCCATCCCAAACCACTTCTTAGATTGTGGTTGTGGGGAAACTAAGAGGAGGAAGCAATATTAGATAAGTTCTCCACCTTGAGTTCCTTATAAAGTAATAAAGACAGGATAAATATCTAACAAAATAAACAAATCATTTGTGAGATTGATGTCCTTCTAAAAGGAGAAAGGGTGCTGACTACCTTGTCACATGCTTACATTACTGCATTTACTTCATTTTTATCCATTTTATTTTTCTCTACTTTTTGGTTTATTCTTCAGTGATGGCCTGTGAAATTCTTACCTGTCTCACATGCCAGGATTATGTGAAAAAACATCCAGTAAACACATCCATGTGACTGGCAGGCAATGGCAGCAGAACTCACCAAGCATCTACATTAAGACAGAAAGGTGGAGGCATTAAGGTGCAAAAAGCAGAGGATCTCAGGGGGAAGAGAGCTGAGACATCCACCTTTCATTAAACTGGCACAACCTAGTCAACTACAGAAAGGTAGGAAAGTCATCCATTCCTCTTTTATGTGCACTTTCCATTGGAAATTTTGAGATTGTTTCAAACTGACACTGTAAAAATTGCCCTAGCTCTACAATACTGGTGATCTTTTTAATATCTTTCACTTTTTATCTAGAGAAGTGCTGACAGGATTTAATAAGCAAACCATGCCCTTTTTTTCCATTTAATCAATTTTGCCAAACATCTCCTCAACTCACAATAAAATATAGCTCACAACTCACAATAAAATAGCACAACAAAATAGCACTGTTCCAATATTTGGGGGGCTGCTACAAAAATGAGGGGGCCCATCTATCTTCCAAAGCACCAAAAGACATGACAAGAAACAATGGATGGAAACTAACCAAAGAGAGAAGCAACCTAGGACCAAGGAAAAATTTCCTAAGGGTGAGACCAATCAACCAATGGAACAGCTTGCTTTTAGAAGTTGTGGGTGCTCCATCACTAGAGGCTTTCAAAAGGAGTGAGGGAAGTACACCCCAAAAAGGACAGTGCCAGGAACCACTAAAACAATGCAGAAAACTTAAAACAGCCATTCCCCCCCCTTTTTTAAAAAGTAAAAACACTAAAGCAAAAGCACCAGCTGAGAGGGAAACTAAGAACAGCAGCTCAGGCTAATTGAAAGCCTGGGCATGCTGCCAAAAGCCATTAACTCTTCCAACTCTATTATTCTATGTTCTCTATGTTCTAAATTGAGTGCTTCACAGCAGAAGCAATACAGCTGGCTGGACCACACATGCATCAAATTCACAGTCTGTATGATCAAGTTGCATCAAGCTCCTATATTTCCCCCAAGAAAAGTAGCCAACAGCTATAAAATGTCTTGAGAAATTCCAGAGAGTATCAGCTGATCACAGAAGTGTTACTTAATACCCTTTATAATGAAAATGTTTGTAATTGTAATCTCGTCTGTAATCTCGTCCTTCTTCCTGAAGGGAAGAGGTTAATCCCATCCCTAGATGGGTGATTGATGGATTTTCTGGGTGTTTCCCTGCCCTAATCCTGCTAGTTTCTGTTGTCTATTGACTTTATTCAAGGCATGTGTTGGTTGTTATTGCAACCAAATAGCTTAAACAGCTGTTAAGTGGTTCTTGGCTGTCTTCCTGGAGCTATTAACTGAAGGGAGAGAGAGAAAAAAACCTCTCTTGAACTTTATTTTCAGTTGGTTCTCTGAACTGCACAAGCTATTACCTAATGTTCGAGTGAACCGGTGCGAACCGTCTGAATCCCACCACTGGATCCTCTGATTCTTTCAAAAACTTTAAACTTAATTTATCTTCTTTGGCAAATAGTACAATCAAAAGGGTGTACAGGTTGGAAAAGTTAAAAGGAGGCAGAAACCATTTTGGGTGGGACAAAATCACTTCTGGTCAAAAATGAGTAAAAAATAAAATGAGGCAAGATAAAAATCAAACTAATAATCTTCCAAATTCTTGTGGGACTGGGCCATGCTATCCTGAAAAGTCTCTGCCTCTGCCTCTGTCCCTCTTTTTTGTTTTGCTCTACTTTGCAGCCAAGACTCACATCAATGTCTCCCTCCCTCCCTCTAACCCTTTTTCTACTTTAAGAGTTTGTCATTTACTGGCCTAAATGGGTGAAACAGAAAGTTTGAGGAAATACCAGAAAGAGGAATGGCTTCCACTCTTGGGCTTATTCTGCTTATTCTCTCTGACAAATGGTAGTGATGGGGCTCAAAGGCAAAGGCAAGTGGATGAGTGCAAGAAGACAGGGGCACATTATGCCAAAGGCCCCTACATTATGTACAACTATCATTTTCCTGATCTTCAAATGCAGCATTTTTCATTCAGGTTTCATGCTTTCAAATTGGGTAGAAATGTCAATTTACCACTTAGCCAACTTGAGCTTCTTTCTCCTTCCTCTCTTCCCTATTGTATAACTTGCTTTTTAGTTTTTAAGCCCACCAGCAGAAATTGTATTTTATATTTTAAATTAAAAGAATAAATCATTTTATGTGAGTAAATAATGTAAGTAAAGGGCCTTTGTCCCTTACAATAAGATTTCCTTCTACTTTTATTTGATAATCACATAATGAATGTTATGACATCAGGATGGAAAAGCTCATTCATCTGGCCAGGTAGAATGACAAAAGAAAAATATTTGGAGCTTCATTTCAGAATATGTTTTTAAAACATTTGGGTGAAATATTGCAAGAGGACACTGTTGCATTTGTGAAAATCATACCACTCCTCTTGTTTCTCCAAAGTTACTCTATTAACTTATTGAGATATGGGGTTGGAAGGTATTCTATTATAAATATTTAGTGTTTGCAAAATCTTGGGAACAAAAATAATGCATTCATTGACCTTTTACAAGGTAAAATATGTAGTTCTTAGTACTGGTGAAATCTCTTTGAAGTTCAGAATATTAATTGGTTCTAATATTTTTCAAGAAAGGAAAATATCCTTTTCCAAATTCATTAGGCTGGCCCTGAGATTTCTATAAAATTTCTATACTTGCTAATCCATATGATATAAAACACTACAGACACTACCCACAATTTCTGTTCCTAAGTGAGACAATTGTTAAGTGAGTTTTGCTTCATTTTATGACCTTTCTTACCAGAGTTGTTAAGTGAATCTGGCTTCCCCATTGACTTTACTTGTGAAAAGATTGCAAACAGTGATCACATGACCCCAAGACATTGTATCCATCATAAATATGAACCAGTTGCCAAGTGTGTGAGTTCTGATCACATGACCACAGGGATGCTGCAACGGTCGGAAATGTGAAAAAGGGTTGTAAGCCGTTTTTTTCAGTGCTGTTGTAACTTCAACCAATCACTAAACAAATGGTTGTAAGTCAAGGCCTAACTTTATTTTAAAGGAAACATACTATTATATCTAATGGTGAATATCTATTTTAAAATGTAGAGACTGATCAATAGCAATGAAACATATACATAATCATGCCTGGTCAATTTATATAGAGTGTATTTTAACTTCACAACAGCAATCTTGAAGCTTCACCACTGTTATTGTCAGCCAGCTCTGAACAGCTTTACTGGAATCTTTCAGATCCCAGATCTACAATTACTTTAAGAGGAAAACTGATCTGACAGATCTCACCCTGGAAAGAAAATACTTGGAATAGCTAACACTCTTGAGCAGCTGTGATGAATAACGCTTTAATGGAAGAGAGTGATCATGAATGAGCAAGATATCCAAATCTAGTGGAAGAGCACTTTTGCAATACAACAAAACAGCATGCTATAAGAAATTTTTAAAAAGTTATTTTAGATCAGAGCAAACATTTAAATTGTCCTAGATTAAGGTGACCAGACGTCCCACTTTTGGCGGGACAGTCCCGATTTTTAACAATTTGTCCTGTCCCGTTTTAAAAGTCCCAACTTTTGGAAAGAATGCACGACAAGGTAGGGAACGGCGGGAGAATGGGAAGGGAATATACGGTTTTCGGCAGCCATGTGGCTATTTCGCCAGGATATGAGTTTTATATTATTTTTGTTAATTTTTGTTAATATTACAATACTATTTTTGCGTTCTATGAAAATTTTGTTGCTCCATATAGACCAAATTCTTAATCAAGAACCGCCCCCCCCGGTCAATGGTGTCCCGCTTTACCAATGTTAAAATCTGGTCACCTTATCCTAGATCCAAATTACCACAGAAACCAGTCAGATCCCTTTGTAAAGCCCCAAATTAGGATAAGGAGACAGGCCTGGTCAAGTTTATGTATTACCTTTGGTGGAGTCAGGATGGAAGTAGTACTCTTTGATCTCAACAGTGGCTTTTGCTACCATCACCCATGGTATCCTTCTGGACCATCTGGGGGAATTATATTACAGAAATTCTGTTCTTTCCTTAAAGGTCAGTTTTAGTCAATATTGTTTAGAAGGGAGAGGTGTCACTCGCAGACCTCCACTTGCAGGGTGCCTTAGAATTAGATACTCTAATTTTTCCTGATGAACATCTATATGCTGGGTGAGGTCATCCATTGGTTCAGGGTTTGCGCAAATGAAGTTTTTGATGTACAGACCCAGAATCTGAACTCCGTTTGGTCTGGATATGGAGAATAGACTTCAGTTCAATCCTAACAAAGCTGTGCTTTTTGGTCCTTCGGGGTTAGAGATGTTTCCATCATAGGACTTGGATGAAGTAGCACTTTTTGCTTCTGGTCTTGCAGCTACTGTTTGGTGAATAGGTGGCAGCTGTGGCCAAAAGAGCTTTTTCACAGGGTAATCTTGTGTGCCAGTTGAGCCTTTTCCTTGACTGGGAAGCCCTTCAGTTAGTTACTTGGGCCCTGGTCACCTCATGACTCAAGAGTTGCTTTGCACTCTACATGGGATTGTCCTTGAAGACCAGCTGGTACAAAATGCCATAACATGAACAGTAATGGATGCTTCTATATATGGCCTTGTGTCACTGCTGTTATGTGCAAGTAAAGGTTAATTGTTGCCTATAAAGCCCTCTTGATATAGGACATAAATATTTAAAGTACTATTGTAAGGTGCTATTGTTATGATTATTCTAGTTCTAGGCTCTCCAATTGTTTCTGCCCAACTGATATATTCTGGCAGAATTATCATGCGCCAGTCCCTTCTACTAAATTTGTCCTTTTATGGACCCAAGGAAGCATGCTTTTTTTTGTCATGGTCCCTGTCCTCTGAAACAGCATCTCCCAAGAGCACTGATGATAAACTTTTTTGAGATCAGCATGTAGAAAATTCAGAAAATTCCTATTTCGATTCCGCTGGCATGTCACCCCCCTCCCCCAAGGACAAAAGAGGGTTCTCTGGACCTCGTCTCCAGACTCTCTCCTCCTATCCTCTGAATTATCCTTTCCAGACCCCCTGGAAGTCGTGTGAGAGGACCCTGCTCTTATGGAGCGTCTGGAATCTCAGAAAATCTTGTGAGAATGCTCATGCAATTTCCGGATGCCTCAAAGCAGTGGTGGGATTCAAATTTTTTTACTACCAGTTCTGTGGGCATGGCTTGGTGGACGTGGCTTGGTGGGGTGGCTTGGTGGGCGTGGTTTGGTGAGTGTAGCAGGGGAAGGATACTGTAAAATCTCCATTCCCTCTCCACCTCACTAACCTGCTTTCCAGCTCCGTTCTCCTGTGCAGGGCAACAAAAGAAGACCCGGCTGATCAGATGGGGCGGGGCCAATCAGAGATGGTATTTGCCAGTTCATTGAACTACTCAAAATGTCCATCAGTTCTCCAGAACTGGTCAGAACCTGCTGAATACCACCTCTGCCTCAAAGTCTGCATGGGAGCAAGGCCTTCTCATGCAACTTCCAGAGACTATGGAAGTGCTGCTGTGTCATTAAAAATGGCATGGCATGTCATAGGTTCACCATCACTGCCCTGGAGAGAGACAGATTGCACTATCTCTCCTGCTTTCTAAAAAGCCCTTAACACCTGAATGTGTATGGCAATTCTTAGTCATCCAGATCATGGTTGTCTCAAAGGTCCTTTTTCTGGATTTTTCTGGAAAGTCCAGTTGCCTCTTGAAAAAGCACCTTTGGGACCCTTAAGATCTGGCCTTGGTCTCAGGCCTGGGGTAATTACTATGTTTATGGGGACTTTGGTGCAGTTTGCTTTTGTTATGATTATTCTAGTTCTAGGCTCTCTGTGTTGTTTTATGCTTTTAACTGTTTTTAATTGTTTTTATGTAAGCAACCCAGAATTTACTGAAGTAGACAGCTCTAATAAATTTAAAATAATAACAAGGACATGGTTAGAACTATTTGGAAAGGAGAACAAAAATAATTTAAAACACATGAATGCAAAATGTAAAGCTCACCTGATTGAACACAGTTAAAAATAGGTTAAAAATCTGTTAGAAAAAGGTTCAATCTAAGACTTTGGTGAGTCTGTGGTGGAGACAGTGAAGGGAAGCTATATATCCTGTATTTATACTGTATTTGTACTGTATATGTACTGTAACTACATAGCCAAAAAAGCATTAAGAGTTGTTAACCTAATCTTACGTAGCTTTTTCTCTGGTAATATTACACTACTAACTAGGGCATACCAAACATTTGCTAGACCAATTCTCAAATACAGCTCATCAGTCTGGAACCCACATTACATATCTGATATTAACACAGAAAGTCCAGAAATATTTCTCAAGAAGAGTTCTACACTCCTCTACTTGTTGCAGAATACCTTATGCCACCAGACTCGAAATTCTAGACCTAGAAAACCTAGAACTACTCCGCCTTGGGTCTTCGGTCCGATCTAAATATAGTATATAAGATCATACATTGCAATGTCCTACCTGCCAATGAATACTTCAGCTTCAACCATAACAATACAAGAGCACACAATAGATACAAACTCAAGGTTAACCACACCAACTTGATTGCAAGAAATATGACTTCAGCAACAGAGTGGTCAGTGTCTGGAATACTCTACCTGACTCTGTGGTTTCTTCCCCAAACCCCAAAAACTTTAACCTTAGACTGTCTACTATTGACCTCACCCCTTTCCTAAGAGGTCTGTAGGGGGCGTGCATAAGCGCACCACCATGCCTACCATCCCTGTCCTATTGATTCTTTTTCTTTTTCTTTTATGTATCCATTCCATGTATTCATAACTATGTTTATACTTATACCTATTATCTTGTAAGCAATTGAGAAATCAAATAAATAAATAAAATAAATAAATAAAGCTTATAAGAGACAAGCATGATCTGAGCCCCCTGAGCCTGGCCCAAAGTGTCCCAGGCTGATCTTAGGTGTCATAAAGTACAGATCATTTTCATCCATGGGTCAAGAGAAGTTGTTCAAAGGAACTGGTAACTTTTGAATTTCTCACTTCATTATTTTAAAGAGCCACTTGGCAACGATTCAAAGCCATTTGTTTGAGTCCAATGTATTTTTGGACAGCATGTCCTAAAGTAACCAGGCTGGACAAAGGCAATTTCTTTTCATATACAGGCCCTTCTTAAGTACTGTGAACTTAGCTCCCTCTGTTTAGCGTTACTGATCCGTTAGTCTAAACATGGTAGGAAGCAATTTGATGGGAATCGTTTCCAGTAAGACAGGATGTTTCTTCAGCATTTTTCAAGTTGATTCTGACTCAGGCAATTCTCAGCACACCCTATTTAACTGATCATCAGGGAGACAGCAAAAAGGCATTGAGGAATTTCATAACAAAAATAAGTATCCTATAAAAGATCTCTTGAGGATCCTTCTGGCCATGGGCTCTCGACATGCTTGATAGATTTTATTAATGCTCTGGAAAAGTAGCACTGTAGCCAATCTATTATTTGTGTAGAATTTTAAAGATGCGGGATTGTACTTGTTCCAGCAATATGATGAACTGCTACGCTTGTAAAATGCTGCATTCAAGCAAACTGTAATGAAATGTTTAGAGCCAATTAACACCCTTTATTATAACTTGTTAATCAATCCATAAAGAATTATAGTAAATTACTAAATGGCTGATAGTCAGAAATACCTCTTCTTTTTCTACATATTTTGTTCATGGGTTGATATCCAAAACAATTATTTAAAATGTGCATTTAAATTAGAATAGTAATTTTTGTAAAATTCAACTACCTTTTTCTTTTAATTTTTAGTTTTGTTCTATGCATTCTGTGACATAAAATCTGCTCCATTATTAAATATCTTGCTGATTGCTTAATTTTTTTACACGGATTGATTTCTTTGTCACATTTATTATACACCTTTATGTTATATATGTGCAAATGAAAGTTTTGTGTAGAAATGCAAATAACGTTTCTGAAAAACTGTCACTCTTATCCAGATTGGCAGAGATAACAATGTAATAGATGCAGATGTATTTTAAGAGGAGGTCTTTATGCCCTACATACAATATCCTACTAAATACAGTTATGCTTACTTCTGAGTAAATATACAAAGGATTGTACACTAGATCTATTGCCCCACCTGCCTTCTCTGTTTATTAATAAGATTTCTGGTATGAGTAATTGGTTTAGGATTGTATCTTATTTGCAAAATATAGTATTTTTGATGAGAAATATGCAAACCTCCCTGAAAACCAGAGAATTTTTTTTAATTAAAAATCTTAATTGATCATATTTTCACAATTAAAAACATATTTCCATTCATTATAGCACGTTCATAATGGTGTTCACTCACGTTGACATATTCCTAAATATGTAGGTTATTACTAAGTATTGTTACAGTTATTTCTGCATTCAATTTAAAACATATATGCATATATTTACATAATTATTTACATAGTTATACACAGTATTATTTCATCTTACCATAACTCCTACCTTTCTTTCATTTATCTACTTTATGTCTATCTTCTAACCAGTTATACCATAGGTTCCAGATCTCATGGTACTCTTTTTCTTCTCTCTCTTTCATTTCCATCGATAGCCTATCAATCTCTGCTTATTCTAAAACCTTTTTTATTATCATGGTGTCGGAAGGAATATTATCACATTTCCAATTCTGGGCATAGGCAATTCTTGCCACAGTTATTATATGGAGTATGATACATTGAATTTTATTGCCAATTTTATCTCTTAATATACCCAATGCAAATATCTCTGGTTTCAATTCAATTTTCTGTTTTATAATTTCTTCAAGCCAATTCTTAATTTTGAGCCAATAATTCTTAGCTTTAGGGTAGGTCCACCACATGTGAAAAAAGTTCCCTGTTCATGATCACACTTCCAACAATTTGCTGATCTGTTAGGGAACATTTTAGTCAACCTTGCCGGAGGTAAATGCCAGTGATGGAACATTTTATACAAGTTTTCTTTATTCACTGCTGATAATGTTAATTTGTAATTTATTTCCCATAATTTTTCCCAATCTTCCAAATTAATGCTATAACCAAAGTTTTTTGCCCAAATTATCATGATTTCCTTTACTGTTTCTTCTTCCATTTGGAATCTTAAGAGATAGTTATACTTTTTAGTAATCATTTTTTCCTCTGTCCCCTGTAATATTTTATCTAATTCCTGTTGAACTGTGAAAATTCCATATTCCTATATATCTTTCTTATACCTTGTTTGGATTTGCAGATATGATCACCAGTCTATCTTTATTCCTTGTACCTTTAATTCTTGGTTTGATTTTAATTCTCCTTCTTCATCTAATAATTCTTTATATCTCACTATTTTATTTAAATTTAGGACATTAGGATACACCATTGTCTCCATGGTTAATAGCCAAATTGGAATCTTCATGTAATGATTTTTCTTAATTCTCTCCCAAACAGTTTATAGGATGTCTCTAGCTTGGTGTCTCTGGAAATATGAATGCAGTCTGTTTTTCCCTTCCCACATAAATGCATGCCAACCAATCTGCAGGTCGTGCCCCTCTATTGTTAATACTCTTTTATTATTTGAATTTACCCAATCTTTAATCGCTCCCGGCTTCTCCCAGCACCAAATTTATCTGCCCTTCATCCCTGTTGGACCCCAGCAGCATGGCAGTGGCACCATTCTGAGATACTGATGGTGACTCTTCAGAAACAAGTCTGTGAAACCCAATATTTAATCCATGTTACAGCTGCAGCCTGATAATAAAGTTCCCAATCTGGGAGTACAAAACTTCCCTTGCTTCTACTATCCTGAAGAAGTTTCAATTTTATCTGGGCCTTTTCCCCCAGCCAAATAAATTTTGTTGTTATTTTATTTAGTTCTTCAAAAACTTTTTCCTAATTTTATTGGAATTGTTTGAAAAAGGAATAGTAGTTTGGGCAGTATGTTCATTTTAATAGTGGCGATTCTTATACTGTATGCTGGGACTTCAGAAGCCAATATCTTTGGTAAAATTCAGTGTCTAAATATGTAATGAGAATATGTGAGCAAGTCATTTCTAGTAATGTTTGATAACATTGAACAGAAACAAATGAAATAAAGACACAGAGTGATGACAGGACTGGAGAATATAGACGCAAATGTATGAAATGATCTTTAAATTCTGATTTAACCCAATACTGATTTATCAATCAAAAGAAAAATATTTATGCTCAGTCTGCTCATTAACATTACAAAGGAGTGGAAAAGAGATGTATCTATATTTTAACTGTAATTGGGCTAAATATGTTTTGTCTATAGTTCCTTTAATCTATAATTAGGGATATGAACTAAAAGAGTCCAATTCTTAGCCTGTGTGTGGAAATCCAAGTAAGGTTGAGTGTCTATTTACATGGAGGTTTGTACATATGTTCATGCAAAATTGTATATTTTCCCCTTGAAATCATTTAGCATCTGTAGCATCAAAACTGTAAGATAAATGTAAATATTTATGAAATAATCAGTGTCAAAATATTTACCCCTTGGACAATTCTAGTAAAAAGGGTGGTTTTTATTTGAATGGTGACAACCCTCACACAATGGCCCTGACCTTCACACCTTCCATCACGATTTGAAAACCTGGTTATTTGAACAGGCTGGGCCGACCTCTCGGGTGGGGGGTTAAATTTTTAAATTTTTAAATTTTATCATCCTGTATTGTGGTTTTAGTCTGATTGGGCTTGTAACTGTTTAATAGTTTTTTAGTAATTAATTGATTGTTGGTTTTTAGTTGTGAGCCACCCCGAGTCCTTGCGGAGATGGGGCGGCATACAAGTCCAAGAAATAAATAAATAATAAATAAATGGCAACCAGTAAACCCAAACAGGACATCCTTACAATTCACAAGAGATGACTTCCTACCCAACCCACCAAAGAAATCCCCAAAACTATCCTCTTCTCTATCTTTGCAACCATTTCAACTATGCTGAAAGTGGAAATAAGTTTAGCACTTTACGTTGGTTCTTTTAGGATCAGGACAAACATGCTGTATATCAACTTTGGTTTGAGCAAAAACTGCTATTATCAAAATATTATCTATACAACAGCTCTTGTGATGACGTAAATCTTTCAGTAGTGAGTAAAATATGTTCAGTGATTCTGTGTTACAAAAATTTTACCTTTCTTCACTATATCTTAATCTCTATTTTCTAAGGTGCTATTACGTTAACAGTTCTGTTATTTTGTGGCATCTGTTTCATTCTATCTGCCTTCTTTTAGTCCTTTCCCTGCATTTCACGCTGTTTATTTCTGCTGTTCTCAGGCTCCCACTTTTTCTTGTCCTCCACTGTTTCTTAATTGTCTTTTAATTGAGTACTAACTCTCTCTTGAGAGCCAGTTTGGTGTAGCGATTAAGGCACTAGGTTAGAAACCCAGAGATTGTGAATTCTAGTCCCACCTTAGCCAAATAACCAGCGATAGAACCTCCCAATCCATAGGAAGAAGGCAATGGCTTGGTGGCTCAGGCTGTAAATGCCTGCTCTTAAGATCCAGCTGTCTACAACTGCTGTAGGCTCGAATCCCACCAGGCTCAAGGTTGACTCAGCCTTCCATCCTCTCGGGGTAGGTAAATTGAGGACCCAAGATTGTTGGGGGCAATTAGCTGACCTTGTAAAAATGCCGCTTAGTAATAAGCAGGCATATACAATGGAATGAAGGCTATTGCTGAGCACACTGGGTTGTATCCCAAAAATTGTAAGCCGCCCTGAGTCTTCGGAGAAGGGCAGCATATAAATGTAATTAAAAAAAAAGGAAAATTATTTCTGAAAACCTTGCTAAAAAAACCTGCAGGGACTTTTCCAGGCAGTCTCCAGGAGTCCACCTTGACTTAAAAGCATGTAAAACAGAACTGAACCCTTTCTCTCAGCGAATTTGGAAAAACAGTGCTCAAGTTTCTTTGTTGCCAGGCAGCTCTTGGCTCTTCCGGCCTTTCTCTGCCAGTTATTACTAAATGTTTTTCTGGGAGGGAAGAGAGGACAGTTGGGCAGAGATGTTCACTGTTTCTGAAGCTCATTCTGTTTTCTCCTTCTCCTCGTCTCCTGCTCATGGTTCCATTGCTCCTGGTCACTTTCTGTGTTCCGGCCACACCTTCTGTGAACCATCACAGTCCTCTTTTTCTAGCCCTGGTTTCCATCTCTCCAATAATGCTGAGCATCTGGAAAGACGCAAGGTTCTAATGGGAATTCTTCATGGCTTAGTGCCATGCTGTCAACCTCTTCTGCTGAGGCTGTGCCCTCTTCCTTCTCCTTCCTTCATTCTGATGTACAGAGACCTTGTCCTATGCTACAAAGGATGTATCTGGAGAAAAGAGCCTAAGGCTGAGACACTGATAGCATCATCAGTTGCCTGAGATGGGCACCATCAGCATACTGACAACACGTGATCCAATGACTGTTCTCACCACTTTCACACCTTCGTGTGAATGTTTAATAGAGGAGACAGCATTGAACCCTGTGGCACCTTATAGGGAACAGGCAAAGACATGATCATCAGCAAGTACAAACAATTCAGTCCCCATACTAAATTCCAGCCTGAAATCCGACTAAAATTCACTTTCTTCAAGGATTTCTCCAGCTGAAACCTGACTGCTTTTCCTAAAAAGTGGATAGTAGCTGTCTAGGACTGTCACGGCCGGCAATACCTCTTAAGGAGAAGCCATATGATAACCTTTTTCATTAGCCAGAACATCACTTCCCCTATTAAAACAGTTAACACAAGGATCACAAGGATTCAATTACAGGTTACTTCCCAGGAAGGATCTGGATCTAAATCCAGGTAGCCAAGGTATAAAAATGGAAACTTTGTTCACTTTCCTGGAACCATAAAATTAAACTCATTTCTAATAAACTCACAAGAACCTGCCTCAGGGATTTCAACTAGATCTGCCCAGTCAGAATCCAACACTGAGTGAACCCGAATGACTTTTTCTCCCAGCTAGCAAGAATATTTGGCATAGAGGCTTTGCAGATGATCCTATGAACTGGCTCACCCCAGCAAGGATCACGTCACCTTAAACAGAGCTGCCAGACAGCCACCAGCTAAAGAAATAACAATATGTTTTCCTTTTTGTAATATCATTACCCACAAGGTGAGATTGGCCTTACTGGGCTTTTGATGTGACCTTAAAACATGGCTCTACAATGTGGCCTAGGGATCCCATGGAAGTGTGGTGCCCACTGAATGGTTGATTGATTGTTGGTTTTGTGTTCTTTGTGTGCGTCACCCAGAGTCACAAATTAAGGCAGGCTGCTAAATAATACAACCAACCAACTAAACACACAACCAAACAAACATTTTGCTATTTTTATCTCCATAATGTAAATATAGGATTTTATTCATGTTTAGTTGAATTAATTCTGTGTCTTTCTCGAATAGGCTTCTTTTCCTGTGCTTCACCTCTTGGCGCTCCTCAGAGAACCAAGATGCTCCCTGGGATTGGTGCAGAGAGAGGGGGCATATAAAGCGAAGCTAGGTCTCTGCCATACTGTCCATTCTAGGCTGTGACAAGGCCTTGACTGAATTACCCACCACACCTAGGGCAGTATCATTGTTTTACAAGGCAGCTCTCATTACAAGCAGAAATTAGGCTTGTTCCATCCTGTTTGCCTTTAAAAATCAAATCAAAATAGAATGTCCCAAAGGGTTATTCTGATTAGTTTAAAAAAAAGCTGTACAACTGTTCATGTGCTCTGGTTTTAAGATAATATAACGTCCAATGGATTATATTGTTTCTTGAATATTCTGTCAAGGGTGCTTTTTCGTGTAAACCCCCAGAGCCCAGATTAAAATGTAAATAAATAGGAGATAGGATCTAACCTGTTTGGTGGAAGGAAAGACAGAATCACTTGTTTGAGACGGATAAATGAATGAATGAATGAATGAATGAATAAATAAATAAACGTTAATTCTGTTAGGAACAATGGCTTATTTCTGTACTTAGCACTTCTTTCTTTCAGCAGTGATTTAGGGAATTATATCATCAGAAAGCAGTTTTCTTTTCCCCATTACAACAGCCACATATTATGTTACACAAGCACAGTAGAAAACAAAGTTTCCCACACAGGTCATGTCTGCTTATTTGTGGGAAGCCACTCTATGTGTTTAAGAATGAAAGTAAACACAGGTATGGATACACATGCCAGGTATGCTTCAGACCACCTCTATTCCATGTGTGCCCTCTCTCCTGGAAATCAGCTGCTGCTTGGTTTGTGGCAAACCTCAACTATTTAACTTCAGTCCTGGAGAAATGTCAGACAGATGCAGAAGGAGATTACTCCTTTTTTCCTTTGAATATTTTCCCTATCGTGCTGTAAGAGACACCATATTCAATTGTTCATGATAAAAAAGACTTGTTAACTTTTTTCAAAGAAAATAGCCTGAAAGAATTAGAGGTCTCCATTTGCTTAATTTACTCATTACATCTGATGAAGTTTTAAGTTATCAAGCCCAGACACAAATAGTCCTTGGTAATATTTTAAAATGTTCTAACCTCGGTGGTTAATATATATATTTATTAGTTTAAATAATAAAGAGACACATGTAATATTAATTATATCAGAACAGAATCCCAAAATTATTTTATCTCCAAGTCTACAAGTATCTGGGAACTACCTACAAGTTGGTTATAGTTCAAAAACATACAACACAACTGCATCACACAGCTTGCATATACTGTATATATTCACCAGACACCTCCCACCCTCTATCCAGCTGGTGTATAGTCTCTAGGTGTTGAACACGAGATGGAAACCTCAGTACATTGTAAGGATCTTCTGTGTCTTCATATTGGCACCTTCCATATTCTGTTTTGGCTAATTCATTATACTGGCAGGGTATCTGATGACCGAGAAGGCATATACTGTATGTTGATGGCATGTTCTTCCCATTTAGCTGTCTCTTCATGACTTTCCTTATCCTTTGATGTTATTGCAATCTTCCTTGTTTCCTTTTCATGGTTTTTATGTCACTGTGGGATGCCAAGGTATTTGAATTTGCTCTATACATTAGTTATGTGACCACTATTAGTTCCATCCCATCAGACTTACTTACTTTCCTTCTCTTGACTACCATCTAGCCACACCTGTCCACTCTGAATGATATACAAATGTCCTCACTGTAGATTTGTGTCAGGTGGATTAGCGAGTCAGTATCTTGCTCATTTGTAGCATACAGCTTGATGTTATTTATAAAAAGGAGATGGTTCAAGTTTCAGTCTTGAACTTGTATCTGTATCCAGTCCTTGTGATTATCTGACTGAGGGGGTTCAAGTCTATGCATCATAGTGGGGACATTGCATCATCTTGGTATATGTTGCACTTGATGGCTATTTGTGTGAGCTGCCTTGAGTTAATTTCCAGTGTTGCCTTCCCATTGAGTTCTTGAGACCTTAGTGTCCTATTAACTTTGTACAGCACCAGGGATTTTCAGATCTATATGTGTGGCAGTGAATGTGTGGCATTTCCTGCACTCAACACAGGCTGTGCTCAGATTGATCTGTCAACTTTGAGTTTTGGGTGACAGCTTGTCAGGCAGAAAGAATTAGGACCATACTTTAAGTTACAGTTCAGAAGATGTATTGTTCTATGTATACAAGAATTTACTCAACTAAAGTTCAACACTAAATTGATGCTAGATAAGGATTAATAGAATTCAAGAGGGGTTGAACTTAGATCATTTGTGGGAATGGAATGACTCTAAGCTGATGACTCGTTTAACTCTGTCCCACTGCCTACTCTCCTACACTGCTCAGTCTTTGAGCTTCTGGTGTCGTTTCCATTGCTGTTCTGAGTTGTGCTCATGTACAGGCCGATATGGTCCAGTATGTATGTCTGTGTATCTTTGTATGCATATCTGTTTCTGTCTGTCTGTCTGTCTGTCTGCCTGTCTGTCTGTCTGTCTGTCTGTCTGTGTTAGCATTTAATTTTGGTGCTGCAATAGGAAAGAAACTACAATGGCACAGTGGAAAGAATAGCAAAGAAGCTATTGAAAAATTGATGAATGTGTTCTGTATTGCCCTTGGAAAAAGCAAAATTGGATTATTCAACTGTATCAGCACTTCTCTGACTGATGAATACCTCTTTGTTTAAATATCAAGTGTTTTAGTCATGTTTCTTTCCAAGCAGGCTAGAAGCACTATTTTAGACAGATTGCTTTAACGTTTTCACATAAAAGTGTCTCATGCTATTCTTACTCAGCACCAATCATCAAGAAGAGAGATCACAGCAATCTGATTAAATATATGCCTTCTATTATAGGAGATTCCAAGTTTACTTCTGATATGTCCAAGTAAAACTGGGAAATTCCTCTCTTGCTTTAAACTTTGGAAAAACCAGCAAATTCGATGGATTGATCAAAACCCTCAATTTCCTGCAATCTCTCTGTAGGCCTTTTGAAGAACACAACCATTGATTTTAACAACAGCATGTCACAGTGGTTCAAATATGCAAATTCACAAAGTGGGCACTACTGAAGGATTTTAGGCAGAATTGGTCAAAACTGAGGTTTCATTGGAATCTTGTTGCCTATATTGTAGAGAATATGATATAAGATTAACAGTTTTGCTGCCAATTGTTGAAGTATATTTCATTTAATTATGTCTCATCTGCATTTTTTTTGTATTAAATATTAAAAAGACAAAAGAAAAGAGCTAATGTGGTCTATAGTTAAGGCACCAGGCTGGAAATCATGAGCCTGTGAGTTTTAGTCCTGCCTTAGGGATGAAAGCCAGCTGGGTGACTTTCTCAACCCAAAACATCAGATTTGGGTTACAAGCCAGTCAGTCAATTCCTGTTATAATCAATGGATCAACATTCAACTGATCTGGAAAAAAACGCACACCCTGCACTTGTGGGAAAATGCAAGGGGAAAAAATTTGATAGCCTTAAAATTCCCATAAACATTATATACATATAACTATATATAAAAATAAGTTTTATCATGCTCAGTGAGGTTTTCTAACAAGTAAATAAAAACCGCTTCTTAGAGAGATGGTTTCCATATTCTGTGCCAATAAAAAGTAAAGGGTTGAAATCATTTGTCAGGTATAGAACCAGAAAGCTATTGAAAACTGGAGATGTTTTCTTAGAGCATGTTGACCAGCTACTGAAAAGTGTAGCCACCTTTTCTGTTACTGCTGGAAACCTGTGCCAGTTTCTAAGGCAGTGGTCTTCAAACTTGACAGCTTTAAGACTTGTGGACTTCAACTCCCAGAATTCCTCCTCCAGTCATGTTAGCTCAGGAATTCAGGGAGTTGAAGTCCACAAGTCTTAAACTTGGCAAGTTTGAAGACCCTTGTTCTAAGGCATTGCTTCTCTCTGCCCACATGTTTGGACACCCATTTAGTAACAGCTAGGTTTCCCAGAATGAAGCTGGCAAGGAGTGTGCATGGTACTTGGCTCTCCTTCTAATTTTAACTTTTATATGTTATTCTTAATTGCATAAATATTGCTTGTATGATATGCTGTAATTTTAGTGAATGCAAAGCTAAAAAAAAACAGATATCTTGGTTCTTCATTCCTTTTACAAAATCTCAGAAAAGGCTAAAGAAATGGTTAGCAAAACTATGGAAGAAGATAGGGCTGCTTTCCACGATGTATTTTCTGTAGATAGATAAGAAAATGGGACTACGTTGATCACTGAGAAAAGACACCATGACAGCATTGCAAAGCTTTGCTCACCTGGAGAATCATAAAGTAATATGGGTGGATATATTAAAGAAACACAAGTTTTCAGAAACTCCCTCTTGACTGATTGCTTTAAAATCTTAGACTTCCTCCCCTCGTATATTGGTCTTGAAGAGATAGTACTTCTAACATAGCAATGGATGCTGTTGGACTGAAGTCCCATTATTTCCTATCATTTATCCAATGGCATATTTGAAAAGCAACCTCCATGCCTGGGAATGTCTTCCAATAGAGAACTGTCTCTGGTAAAGCAAGACAAAAAGTCATTGTATGCTCCAGTTTATTTGACAATAACATAATTAACTTATCCTAGAAATGTTATTGGGATGTTCACTTCAAGTGATGCTTATCAACCTAGAGGACTCAAATGGTTCTAACCTAGATTCAGTTTGGGAAATTTATCCTTTCCATTCAACTGTTTTTATGGGTACTTTTATGGGTACTTTGCACTCAGAACAATATCAGATTTATTTCTGCACAACCAAGAAGATGCTTCAATGTCTCAGCAATATTGTAGAGGTAATAACAAAACATTCCAACTTAGAGAGAAAAGGGTTAAAGATAAGGTTACTTAAGAAACTAGAATCTGTGCACTATTCTGGATAATGTATATAATATCAATATGCATGACATAAACCAGTAACCATGATATGCATATGGAAGAATGGAATCATAACAGTGTTTAAAAAGCTGAGATAACAGCCTTTGAAATGAAACCACAAAAATGTATCAGGTCTCTGTGGTTAGACCTCAGGTACCATCAGCTTTATCATCTCCACAGTGGCACCTCTGTGGCTGTAACACCACACACACACACACACACACTTTGCAGGGAGCTAGACAAACTACAGGCTAAAAGAATAGCCATTTCAATATTCACAAGGGAATGTAGCTTTCCCTTGGTATTGCATACACTCTATAATTATGTCTGTCAGCAAAATAATATTTTCAAGAGTTCATGTAAAGAGAGCCAGCTGATTCATTCAGGTCTGCTGAGAACAGCTTGGTAGTGTGAGACATGTTTATGAGAACGAGAACTCTGTGTCCCTAAGCTAAAAGGAGTAACTATAGAAATTCTCCTGAAAAGAGCTGACTGATAAAAATTTCCTGCTGTTAATAAAATAAACACATGTTAATGATAGGTTGAAGCAGCCTGTGAATTGTTTTGAAAGCCTCAGTAGCCGCAGCTATTATAGACTTATGTATGCCAACCCTGTGAAATGCTCCTCAGAAATACATTTAATCAAATAGATCTGGCCTTCTCTTTGGAGCCCACTATTACTAGCAGCACATACCTAAATGCTAAAGATTTTCCTTTAAATATTTTTTCCAAGTAGCAGACTTGACAGGACAGGACAGGACAGGACAGGACATAGAAAAGTTCAAAATTTCATGGGAAAAGGAATAGAAAGTGAGAAAAATATATTAAAATAAGTAATAAAAATAAATGAATACAGATAGTCCTCGTCTTATGACCATAACTGAGCCCAAAATTTATGTTGTTAAGTGAGTTTGGGCCCACTTTATGACTTTCGTGCCACAGTTGTTAAGTGAATCACTGCAGGTGTTAAATTAGTAACATGGTTGTTAAGTGAATCTGGCTAGCCCTTTGATATTACTGGGGCTGCGGTTGGCTCCTGACCTGGGTTCCTTCCGCCGCAATCTAAAGACCAGACTATTTTTACAGGCCGGCGTGAAGTGAGGGAGATTGGGGCTTTTAATCGGGTATTTTAGCATGTATTTTATTTGTTATTTGGATTGGACTAATATTTTTAACTATTTATGTATGTGCATTCTTATGTGAGCTGCCCCGAGTCCCCCTGGAGATGGGGCTTCTTATGTGAGCCACCCCGAGTCCCACTGGAGATGGGGCGGCATATAAATCCAAATAAACATAAACAAACATAAACATTACTTGTCAGAAGGTCCCAAAAGCTGATCACATGACTCCTGGGACACTGTAACTGTCATAAATATGAGTCAGTTGTCAAGCACCTGAATGTTGATCACATGACCATGGGGACCTTGTAACAGTCGTAAGTGTGAAAATGGTCATAAGTCACTTTTTTCAGTGCTGTTGTAACTTTGAATGGTCACTAAATGAACTGCTGTAAACCGAGGACTACCTGTAAATCTCTAAAGTATTTTCTATGCTCCTTAGTGATTGCACATTACAATGTTCTCTCCACTGACACTTGCCTACTGGGTTGAAGAACCCAAGGCACATAAATGTCAGCATTTCAATTCTACTGAATTACTTTTCCACAATCTACTGTCTCCATATGTGCTATATTACAATTGTCCTTGTCCCTATAAAGGTCTAAGCCACCCAAAGAGTCCCAGATTAGTGAACTCTTTTAAGTTGTGATTAATTGGTTTGTCCTGTACTTGTATTTCTTAATCCTTTAGAAATTGTCTATAAGGCGCCAATATAAAATTACACAAATAGTTCAAAAAGGACTAGTTCAGTAGTTTAAAACGCTAGGAAATCTTTGCATATTTATCCTTACCATGTTTGTTTGTTTATACTTAGCAAGTATTCATAATCTCAGGTTTTGTTCACTAAATATAAATTTCCTTTATCTTCTTCTCCATCAATTCCTAATGTGTATTCCATTCTTGGTCTCTGAGAATTCCACAGTACAACAGAAATGAATATGTGGGCACATATACATAAGCTGTTTCCAGTTAAAGATGCTAGCAAAATGGAATCACAAATAAAACTTGAAGAAAACAACTGTGTTATCGGTATATATGCATGAAAATACAAATACTATAATTTCAATTTTTGCTCATTTTGAAAAAACTGTATTTTTAAAGTACATGCTTGGCTTTCAAATCTCTCTCTCTCTATAAAAGCAAAATACCACTCATGCATCATCACAAAATCTCCAGAACCATAAAGCCTACAAACTTGAAATTTGGTACATATGTTCCTCTTGGCTTCTAGGTGTTCACTAAGAAAGGATTTTTTGAAATGACTATGAGAGCATTAGTATTTCGTATATTATTAATAACACGCTCTGATGCTAAGGAGTTCTATTCCCCCTCCCCACCTGAAAAGAAATCTCTTCCAAATGCAAAACACAAGCAGAGGGGAGGAGTTTCAGTTTCAGTTTTAGTTTCACAACAGCAACCAGCTTTAGTACAGAACAGTTGAGCTAAGCCACGCCCAAGCTCCTTGCTGTCTCCTTCTTGCTCACACAGCAAATACTGTTTCAGTTTCCATGTTTCAGTTTCCAAACAGCCCTCAATTCTCTCACACACCGACAGGACGCTAGCCAGATGAATACCGATGGATGCTGGTAGGCACAATTCCCTCCCCCCTATTTTCCTCCCCCAAAACTAAGCCCGATCACATAGTTTTGTAGCGAAGCACAAGTATAGAGCTAATATGTTAATATATGTAAAAACTTCATTCCATCTAACACTAATCGTTGATGGATGGCTCAGTGCACTAACCAATTACTTTGAACACTTTCATTGTTTCATTTCTTTATCTTGAGGTGCTTTTTCAGCTAGTTGAAAAATGAGCCCTCCAGGGAACAAAGATTGAGGACAGCCATCAGGAAACCTTAATTTGATCAATGTTTTAAGTTACAACTTTATTTCTCTCTCTATTTATTCCTGACTTGGTTCATGCTCTTTAGTTCATTCCTTTAATTTTCATCAAAGCATAAGGAACCAAAATAGGTTGCCAGATTGTTTGAAAAAATATTTTGTTTGTGTAGGGTTTTTATCTTGAATAAATGTATGGCAGATAAGGTGTAGACATTATTAAAAGCAAAATAGTTTATTGTCAGATTCCAACTAATCTGCAGAAATTTCGGGATTTGTTTTTGAAATAAGCATATTATTAACTCTTCCAACAAAATTAAATAGTGAAATCCATAACTTGTGCTTTGCTCTGCATGAGTGATTGATTCATTGATTATGAATCTATTTGGCATTGATTCTTAGAAATCTCACAGATGGATTTTCTCTTTGATGGCTCTGTCTCTAATCTGCCTTTCCAGTAGTGCACCAGTTGCTGCTGCAATTGAATTGAACATTGGAAGAAAAAATTAAGCACATAGTATTTTAATTAATTTATTTATATTTTACCAAAAATACTAAATGAATCAGAAGAATATTCAGAATATTCTTAGTCCATAAGTCAATGTTTTTCTTGCTGTGGATGGAAAGAGATAAGAAACTAACTGAAACAGTCATCATATATGTAATTGTGTATCCTGAGAAAGATATAGTCCACTGATTTTTTCTAGAAATTGCTGACATCTAAATATTGTACCTCTTATTTATATTGATATTAAGCTTAAATACTTTGTTAAAATAACAACAATCATGGATTTGTACAAACAACATTCTCACTAGACATAATCATGCACATTATCACTAAAATTCTGAATGAAATAAATCATTTTGGTATCCTCATTGGTACATTTTATTCTATATGAATACATCAGTCTACTCAGAAAAAAAGATATTGACTAAGATGTGAAACAGTATAGACTGGCAATACCATTCTTACTTGCTTTAGGCCTTGAAAAAACCCTGGTAGGACTTAATCAGAGGGAATGGAATGTGGTCATTTGGAAAGACAAATCCAAACTTTCCTGTCTCATACAGACAAATTGTTCTCTCCATGGACACCCCAATTACTTCTATAGGATTCTCTATAGCACATAGAGTGCTCTTCTCCCTTGCTCTTATAGATGCTCTCCCCACTAAGATGATCGCTGATCAATATTCCAACCGAGTATACATGTGCTTGAATAAAGAAGTTGAGTTTGTTTCAACATCCTTTTAAAGTGCCACTGTACTCGAACTGGTGATCAGAGCTGACATATTGTCTGTTGAGTCTGACACCTCCACATATAATGAGGAGATTGATCTGTTAAACATGCCCGGTTGCCTTTTCTGTTGACCTCTGGAACCAAGGCCCCTGATCTCCGCAGAGTTAAAGACCTGGTTGTTTGACCAATGATGGGGAGGGATGGTTTTAAGGTTTTTATAATGTTTGAACTTATAATTTAATTTAATCGTTTAAGTATTTATTGTTCTTGTTTTAGTTGTATCTTCGGAGACATATAAGTTCAAATAATAAATAAATAAATAAATAAATAAATAAATAAATAAATAAAATATCTGGTGTTTTAAAGGCAATAGTGAAATGTTTATTTGTAGACTTAGCTTATAGAAACTGTTTGGTCCACTCTATGAAATGTTAACTTTATAAACTTTTTTCTTTTATACACTTGTAGTATGGATGTTTGTAACTGCTATATAATTACTTATACATATATTAATGGTGTGTAGTTGCCATGTATTTAGAGAGCCAGGAGTTCTATAAAGATGTCTGGCTGCCAACGGTCGTTAACTGCCAGTTCTTCAATGTAGTCTGGCTGCCAATTGTTGCTAGTTGTTTGGTTCACACTACTGTGCTATCCAGGATGCATGAGGAGGTGAAGTAGCATCACATCCCAGGCTTAAATCCAGGAATCCCTCTCTGGCACTCGCTTAACAGCTGTCTAACAACTTTAACATCAACACACAGTGGAAAGCCAAATGGGCTGCTGAATGCCCAGATATAGGCAGTTACACAGATCACCCTACACAAAAGGTGCCAGGTTTTGACCTTCCTTGCCAGCATTGGTCAATTCTGAACAGGATCTGTACCAAATATGGTGTTTGTCAGGATTCACTGTTTAAGTGGGGTCTCGTCTCTACCCCTCAGTATGACTGTGGTGCTCCTCAACAAAATATCCATTACATTGTGTCTGAATGTCCACTAAGACTTTACATGGGCGCAATGTCTGATTTTTTTCAATGTAAACCACCCTGTCCTTGAATGGCTGGGTGGACTGGACATTAACATTTGAACCACTATAAGTCTATGTATTTGCTACATGCTAAATAAATAAATAAATAAATGGTGTGTAGTGAGAATAATGTTGGCAGGTGATATGCCTCAGTCAATCATTACAGGACTAGTTCTATTACTTAATTAAAATAATTTGTAG
Organism: Naja naja; assembly: GCA_009733165.1. Taxonomy (NCBI): domain Eukaryota; kingdom Metazoa; phylum Chordata; class Lepidosauria; order Squamata; family Elapidae; genus Naja; species Naja naja. Next base: position 7,954,672 of record CM019152.1, read on the forward strand.
TTGATTATTAGTATAATTTTTTTTAACAAAATCATTGGAAATGAAGATTTTTTAAAAAAATAAGTCAAAATATTTTTTCAATAAATATCTTTGATTAGCATTTTAACAGTGATTAGCATTTTAACAGAGGTATCTTTACATGTTGTGAGACAAAGTGAACTGTAATAACACTAACGGACTTTAATGAAGAGATGTACAAGGTCTCTGAAGTATTTGAGGGAACCTTTGATACTTGTGGTTTTGTATATGGTTATGGTAAATAACCATCCTGCTGATTTTTGTGGTCTGGCCTTTCCTATGAGCATTGCAACTAGTAATGCATTTAACCCTGACCTTGCCCTAGAGGTAGCCTAAGGGTGAGCAATGGGGAACAAATATAAATTAAAAAGAAAGAGGAGGACACAAGTAACCAGAATGAAATTAGGAGAATATGACATGGCTGTTTTGTTTGAACAATAATATGGCTTTGTGGTGCTAAGAGCTTAGGAAACTCTGTTAGAGGTTAGGTTTATCTCTGTGAACTTTCCTTTTCCCCATGGAAAATTTCCCATTTTCTTTCTTTTTCCCCATGGCTGATTCCTGCATATTCTCTCAATAAATGAGCCCAAAAGGGAATCTAGATGACAGGGTTGAGGCCCTGAACACCGTTAGCTGTACCTCACAGGGGGATAGCAAACTTTGGTTCTTGACAGAAGGCGCTCAACCTGAACTGAAGCTGCAAGCGAGAATGAATGTTACAATCTGCATATATAGCCCAGAAGCACATGTTTAGGACCTAGGGGTTTTTTCATGAGATGTTTTTATCCATCCTGCATTATATTCAAAACTGTTAAAAGGAAATTAATAACATTATATCTGTCTATAAGCAGCCAAAGTAAACAAGAAAGGAACTAGACAGGCAAGAATTTATTTCAAGTTAATTATATTACTTCAGATCTTTTTAAAAAATGTTAATTTAGGTGCCCAGAACTTGGAGGTGGTGATTCATGTTCATTTCCCTTTAGTTTCACATTTTGTCTACATTTAAAGCCTTAGTATATATGAAAGTTTAATTAACACAAACAATACGACACATGTACAATACTATAGAATGAAATACATACTGTGGTCTCGCCTAATAGGATTTAACCTAATTAATTCTATCTGGAATTATATTATGCACTTTCTTCTAGTGCTATCAAGTTAATTCACCTCAAAATCTGGTAAAAAAATATTTTGATCTGAAATAATCTGTGGAGACTCACAGGATGTCTGGAAATTAATACTAGTTCTGAATGAAATCTGAAATAGATGAAGTACGTAGTTGACATCAGCTATACTGGAACTTTTCCTGTTAGACATTTCATCAAATTTACTGAGAAAAAATGGTATTACAGTAAAACTTGGATATATAACATGGCAGAAGCACAGATCTGAGATTACTGAGCACACAAAATTTGCAGCGGCATCTGGAAATACTGGAAACTACAGGAAATATAGGTCCTAGGTTTTTCAATTTCCCTTTTTATTTTATTCAGAATTTACATTTTAATAGCATTGTGAAATATTGGAAATCATGGAAATTAAAGTAGTGTGTGAAGGAAGCAGTCAGACAAGATAAATATTAGGTAATTTCTTATGTAAAAAAAGCATGAAATACAACAACAAAAATATCCTTCAAATTATATTGGAAAACCCAACAAGTGAACTGTTGAATGTTCATCATAATAGCTTTTTAAAAATCTTATTAAAATTATAAATGGCATTTTAATCGTTGCTTACATAAACCAGACATGGGCAGCTCATGGCCCATGGCTTGCAAAAATCCTATAAAGATTTCAAGGTGCCTGCAAGCCGCCTTCTTGTTACTGAAAAAAAAAAATCAGTGATGGCAGTGAACTTCAGTGACGAATTTTGATAATAAATTATTTACTATTGAATTTTAGCAGCCCAGAATAATCTTTATTGTTTGTGTAAAAACATAAAAAGATACAAAACATTACCGTATGTATTCTTTTACTCAGATTGTTTCAGAACAAACTGGAAGCTAATGATATACATCAAACCCCAGGATCCCGGAGTCTCTTTTGGGTGGACCTTGTAACCATGACTATCAAAACCTAGTGGCATGGTTTCGGATATAATATGGCCTCACTCACATCATGGGGTTCATCACCAATTTATGATAAGAGGAGACCAAACATAGTAAGTATCTACTCTTTTTTTCTTGTCACATCTCCTTTTTCAGATTAAAAGTAACATGTTCAAGAAATGTTGCCTTTTTTGATCCAAAATTAAAAAATACCCTCTAGAACATTCAAACTAAGTTCATTTAAAAAATAAAATAAAACAGTATCATTTCCCAGGCATCACATTAACTTCATTTTTTAAAAAAATGTTGGAAACAAGGTTATTTCTTCTACAATTCATGGAACTGGTATCCAAACAAGTTTTATGTAATGGCTTATCTTCCACATTTTCACATTAGATTTCTTCAGTTAAATTGTAAAATATCAATTTGATTGGAACATTCAATGTTCAAAAAGGAATAGGCACAACTTAATAGACTGCTTTTCTCATTTACGAATTGGAAACTGACTTAGGTTTGAGTAAACATCAGGATTCTTTGAATATACCCCAGCCTTAACTTACTCTTACTTCATTGCAGTCTTGTAAAATCGAACTGAGAAATTGATTGGACAACAAGCTAAGTATCCAATGTATTAAAATGAATTTCATGTTAGCTGTTATAAACTACAACTCTGATTTGTATCTCAATACAGAATGTTTTTCTGGGGCTGTGCCAATGGTGCCTTGTTGTCTGAGTTCAAAGCAGTGTAATTGAACATTAATTGTGTGCTCCTTATTTCCACTTAATACCAGGCCCAATAAACTTTGTAGCCATTAGGCAGAATTTAAGAACTCAATAAATAATATATTTACAAAAGGAACATATATACGTAAATATATTTCACAAATCTCTGTTATAGTTTTTGTCAAATAGTTGTGGTATGCCTTGATTATTTTTAAATTGGGATTGCTTCATTTTTTTTTAATACCGTGTTTTTATTTTGTGGGGGTTTTTTTTTAGCAGCCTAGAGTTTTCTGTTAAGACTAATGGCCATAGAGATTTGGTAAATAAATCTAATAAATCTCTTACTGATTGCTACAAGTGTATCAAAGAAATTATCTTTTTAAAAGTTCAATTAATACTGTGTTGTCTGGTTTTTTGTCTCTTCGCAATAACTGTCTTTATGTAATCAATGCTTATGGCATGTACTACAGAAGTGGCACCAAGAGACCAAACTGCATTAATATCACAGGGACAATGTTTGAGAAATTTCCTTAAAGTTATTTAATGTTTACTAGTTAATCTCATTTTTTAAAAAAGTTTACACCACCCCATGCCCCATGAAGAAATTCAAATTAAATCATCCCCGACAGATGACTATGTATGTATGTATGTATGTATTTATTTATTTTTAATTACATTTATATGTCGCCCTTCTCCGAAGACTCAGGGCGGCTTACAATTTTTGGGATACAACCCAGTGTGCTCAGCAATAGCCTTCCTTCCATTGTATATGCCTGCTTATTACTAAGCGGCATTTTTACAAAGTCAGCTTATTGCCCCCAACAATCTTGGGTCCTCACTTTACCTACCCTGAGAGGATGGAAGGCTGAGTCAACCTTGAGCCTGGTGGGATTTGAGCCTGCACTAATTGCAGGCAGCTGGAACTAAGTGCTAGGTGTTTAACAGCCTGTACCACCAAGGCTCTTGGTAAATTTATTTATTTATTTATTTATTTATTTATTTATTTATTATTTTTGGCAGCTGCTTGGCTTCAGAATGATGCTGGGTGACTTGCAATTTAAAACAGAACAAAAAAAATAACCAGAGGATCTGAACATTAATATTCCACATAAAGACAGAATGTATTTCATCAAAATTGTTTTTAGCAATATTTATTTACTTATTTAGGAACATTTCTATCGCTGCTCAATTCACTCTTGGTGATTCTGGATGGCTTACAAAGGTGAAGCCCAAATACAAAAAACAATACACCTCTCCATTTGAAAGATGATTGAAGCTTAAGACTGGTAAACACTTTGAATCAGTTTAAAGCTCCAGAACCAGAAGAAATGGTATTGTTGAAGCAACTTTCTGATTGTCTAACCAAACAGTGTTGAATTTAATTTAAATATTCTGGGAGCAAGGGAGCAAATGCAACATTATGATGTTGCAACAGAACCATGCAAACCACAGTCTTCCATCTGATATTTATTTATTTTATTTATTGTTCAATTTTGTATAAATGCCCATCTCACAAAATTTGATTCTGGATGGCGGTACAGCAATCTAATAAATCAACACATATTGATGCCCTGTACCAAAAGCTGAGGTTTGCATTGTAATTTCATGACAATGATCACATTCTTTTATTCATCTTCATGATTTCTAGCAGATAACTTTCTTCTTCTGAGATTTCTAAATCAGTTGTTCCCTGGGTAGCATACTGATATTTTGTTCAAGGGATTATCTGACCCTGCAACAGTTAAATTTCAGAATGACAAATTTAATTTTCTTCTAACCAGCGCATGGTTAAAGATAACAATATTGTTCTCATCAAGTCACATACTACACAAAAAGTCACCCAGCATTTACCAATCTCAACCTGTCAAAGGTCAATAGTGCAAAAGAATCATTCTCAGTTGTCTATAGCACTTCCATCATTGATCAACAAGTTCAACAGGTTAACAATATCCATTTGTTCAGTGCTTATGTGCCTTGTCTATATAGAAAGAAGTGACTATGAAGCTTTTAAATGGATTTCTGTTTTGCTTTAATGGTTCTTCCATGTAGCGTAGCTATTAAAACATGAAGGTTATTGACCCTAGGTTATGTATATTTGGAGAACCAAAATGACACAAAAATGCAGATGTCAGATTTAAAACATATATGATCTGATATTTACAAGGTCAATTTACAAAGGATACCTGACTTAGTACTTTCTATCAACTAATATATATATATATATATATATATATATATATATATATATATATATATATATATATGTAGGTCTTGGTGTATTGGTCTTGTCCGTGTAAGGTTGAGAATACCTTGGCAGCGAATCTCATCCGTCATCTTCAGGCTGGTGTCTTCAGCCGTTCTCCTGGGAGAAGCTGAAGACACCAGCCTCGGATTTCGGGCAACAGAAAAACCAAGACTCATATCTACCATGAAAATCCACGAAAACAAATATATATATATATATATATATATGTAGATCTTGTTGTATTCGGGTCTTGTCCCATGTAAGATTGAGAATACCTTGGTGACGTTTCGACAAGATCCCACTCACCATCTTCAGGCAGCTCAGATCACGCTTTGCTGGCACAAGCAGAAAGCCAAAGACACCAGCCTGAAGATGGCGAGTGGGATCTCGTCGAAACGTCGCCAAGGTATTCTCAAACTTACACAGGACAAGACCTGAATACACCAAGACCTACATACCTTTACCCGTGAAAATCTACGAAAACAAATATGTATGTATGTATGTATGTATGTATGTATGTATGTATGTATGTATAGTATTTAGGTTTCTTCGGGTATTTTCCCACGTAATAGTTGTGCTTTTATAGCAACATTTCAGCAGAATCCCATCTGCCATCTTCAGGCTTGTGTATTGGGTTCGTTATTAATCGTGTGTTTCAGGCTTGGCAGCCTTTGACAGTTTGAATTTGGTTCTGGCCCTGTGTTTTATTTGAATGGTCCTCTTTTCATCCCTATTGGCTGGGAGTCTAGGTCTGTGTTCATTGGTGCTCGAGTTGCTGTGTTCTTGATTGGCTGGCAACATTGTGTTTTGTGTATTGGGGGTGTGTTTGGGTTGGAGATATTGGGGGGGGGGTTGTTCGTGTCCAGGTGTTTGTTTGTATTGTGGTATAGAGATCCTTTTTTGTGACTGCACCAAAACCCTAGCCACTATAGAAAACCCCAGCTACAGAATTATCAGAGAAACTATAGAGATTGAAAAGAGATGACTCCACCAGACTGTCAATTATCTGGAAGCCTGCACTCACAAACAAAAAAAATCTCCACACCACAGGCCAAGCAAACACCTGGGCACAAACAGACCCCCCCCCCGATACCTCCAGCCCAAATACATCCCAGCCAACCACCCAGATGAAACCTAGCTTCCTAATAAACGATAGCACAAGACCAAGCCACGCTGAAAGCCCCCAATACACAAAACACAATGTTGCCAGCTAATCAAGACAAAAAAACGCTACAAAACAGACAGAAGATATTAGAAACACCAATCAAGCAGAACACAGCAAACTTCAAGACCAATAAACAGACCAAGACTCCCAACCAATCAGGATGAAGAAAAAACCATTCTAACACAGCACGAGGCTAGCACCAAATTTAAAACAGAAACAGCTGTGAAAGCCTGACACACACAACGAAGACCCAATACACAAGCCTGATGATGGCAGATGAGATTCTGCCAAAACATTGCTACAACTTTAAAAGCACAACTATAAAGATGTGGGAAAATACCTGAACAAAGCTGAATACCATACATACTTACTTTCCTGTTGTCTACATTACAATACTTATATGCCCAAGAACAAAATGTTCTGTAAGATTGTTTTTTAAAAGTCTGGAAAGCAAGTATGTCTTTTTCGGAGATATCACAATTTATTGTAATCTAAAGGTTGATTCATATGGTTTAGTTATGTTATAAGAATCTAATATTCTTCAGCCAAAATCAGTTTAATAAAATGTTTCTCTATCATATGGGCTAAAGCAATGAAGCAATTCTACAACAATTCAGCATTGTTTTGACTTTTCTTATAAAATAATATGCGAAGAAGTTTGCAGTATGACATCCCCATAACAGCACTAATTCTAAATGAGAACTATAAATAAGAACAGGAAGCCTTGTTTTCCATTTAAATTGGTTATGTGAGATGAACTGGGAATTGGTTAAGGTAATATAAACTATATTAGAGCAGGTGGCCAATTAAAAACACATGAAGTTTTTAAAAATACAATAATACATTGGGATTTAAAAAATTAGAGATAGGAAGAAGATTGTGGAAAATATAAGGAACTTTTAAATTGAGGAAAGTTCAGTTTGGTAAAGTGTTTTTTTAGGCGAGAATAATAATTTACAGAAAGAAGTTATGTAAGTATCTGAATTTTTCAAGTGGTACGATCAGTTCTAAGTAGTGAGTCTATCAGTAGGCATCTAGAAAGAATAACTTTAGGGCAGAGGTTTTATATTATTGAGTCACTGTGATATTGTTTTTGATATCTTATTACACCTACATTTGTGTTGACAATTCTCTAAGTTATGTTATGATGTTCTGCATTTTGCACTATAATTTGAATGAAAACAAGGGGCTCCTAGTACATAGTTTTATAAAGGAAGAATTGTTCTACATATGTATACTAATCAAGGTGATTTACAAGTATGACAAGGTTAATTTTGTTTTATCAGAAAAATAGTGTACTTTTATCATATATTAAAAGTAATTTAATTGCTCTGTTTTCAAAAGAAGTTATTTATTTATTTAACATGAAGCCTAAAATAATCAATTGGAGTTGGGGACTTATACATTCACATTCATACGTGCATTCTATTCCAGGGTTTATTACAGTCCAAGATTTATTATTTCATATTAAGAACACTCTAAAGGGATTTTTTTTTCAGTTCAAGAGTTATCGATTGGAGTAAATTTAGAGCCTTGGTGGTGCAGGCTGTTAAATGCCTTGTAGTTAAGTTCCAGCTGCCTGCAATTAGTGCAGGCTCGAATCCCACCAGGCTCAAGGTTGACTCAGCCTTCTATCCTCTCAGGGTAGGTAAATTGAGGACCCAAGATTGTTGGGGGCAATAAGCTGACTTTGTAAAAATGTCGCTTAGTAATAAGCAGGCATATGCAATGGAATGAAGGCTATTGCTGAGGGCATTGGGTTGCTCTCCAAAGATTGTAAGCCGCCCTGAGTCTTCGGAGAAGGGCGGCATATAAATGTAATAAAAATAAATAAAATAAATGAATAAAATAAATAAATAAATGATGAGGTGAGTTGGTGAGAAATGATAAAGATTAAAAGTTGAATTTTTCAGTTGCTCAGAATCTGCCAAGGTCTAGCAATAATGCCTCCCAATGGATGATTTCAAAGATGGCTGCAAGGATTTAACCAGCCTAATACGGATGGAAACATCCATTAAGATGAATGGGGCAATTGATACTGCAGTAAGCAAGGACATATAGATTAAAAGGAACAGCTCATGGATAATACAGTGTATTTGTTCATAACATAAATGTTGATTAATACAGTTTGGAGTTATTTAGTGGAACCAAAGATTGATTTTGAAAAAACCATAAATCATTTTACTAGATTGGTATCACAGAAGGGCAGGGACTATAATGAAGGAGGAGAGGCTAGACTTTTGTTGTATCATTTAAAGAATACACATGCATGTATAGAATCCTCTTCTCCAGCCCAAGCATTTTTGCTGCAGACTAATCAAAAGCAATCTACAGTGAAACACCTGGATTGTTGTACTGATATACATAGTTCTGAGTGGTTCCCTTATGATTCATTTGTGATATTCATCTGTGCCTTTGGGTGTGCTGGGAATCCATTAAAAAATCAATACCATAATTGGAAAACATATTGCATTCTAATGCCAAGTAATGCTCATATACATGATGACAAACCTATTCCCTCCTACTGCATAAACTTTTCTTATGGCTTTCTGATCAAATGAGGGTGGTGATGGAATATATCTATAACTAACATGATGGAACCTCATATCAGCTGCATTTTCCCCAAGGAGGAAGGCTTAGGCTCACAAACAGTCTCCCTGCCTTCCTCCATTAAGAAAACTTTACTTACATGTAGGTTAGATCCAGATCCAGATTCAGACTGGACTCCTCCCCAAGATGGCTGCTAACTGGACTTCTCCCCAAGATGGCTGCTGAATGGTAGTAATTTTTCCTTTTCCTGCCGAATTCCTGCTAATTTTGCTGCCAAACTGGTTCTCTGGCAGTGCTGCACCTTGGATGTGAATGGGAGCACTTAGGAATGACTCCAAATGCTTTTGAATGGCCATGAAACCACCTGGGAAGGGGAGTTCAATTCCCTGTGGGAGCAGCCTGAAAGTCATTGGGCAAATCCATCTTGCTTTAAGCAGTTTGTTTTCTAAGCATGTCTGGGTTTTAACTTTCACTTTTTGAATTTATTGTTTTATTTTGCTTTTTGTCTCTAAAAGTTGACCAGCTGGCCGAATGCTGATTTACTGTAACACCCTGCTGACTTTATCTGTTCCCCCTCTCCTTTTTTCCCTTCTGATTTATGTTGTCTTGAACAACTTTTGCTTTTCTGTATGGAAACATGGCTTGCTTTTGGACAAGTGAAGTGCTTTTATTTTGTTTACATCAAAATGGGATTTTCACCACAATCATTTGTGGATTTTCACCAGGGTTTTTGCATTTCACTAATTTGTAAAACATTTGGAGCTTTTTTTGAAATTTTCTTTTAACTTTGGATTGAAAATATCCAGACAATATCTTCCCTACCGCTTTAATTTATTTCTTCTCTCTACTTCAATTTTCTTTGCTCTCTGGCTAACTCACACAGAGCAACAATGTCACAGATTATAGATAAGCAGGGCTGGCTGAAAACACAGTTCAATAACATTTGCTTGAAAGTTTTTTAAAAAGATGTTTGATGAAAATATAATGTCTATGGAAAATATTCAGATCCATCTAGCTTTGGATAAATCAGATTCCCAAAAGGAATGTGATTTGGAATCAGTCAATCTGCTGCAAAGAAATTTGGACTGCATAGATTTAGAATTAACTCAGTTGATTTTATAAGCCTCTTTGAAGTTCAATCCTGCAGTCTTTTACAATATATAAAAAGAAAGACCAATTTTGGAGATTCAACTTATATTTAATCAGACAACAATTGATAAGAGATAGAATTTAAAAAAAAAACAAATGTGGATATTTGATCCATGATGAATTACTGTTAACTTTTGGGATAATTTAAGATAAGAGACAGTGGAAAATTTTCTACCAGCTAATTACAATAACAGTTTGTTAACAGACATTTGTGAAACTATAACCTTGTCTTTTTTTAAGCAATATTGTTCTTCCTGTTAACTGTTTTTTCATTAATATAGTTTATAGATGTCATGTTAGTAATTTAAAAGTAAATTTAGTTTACAAATCCTTTGGATCTGTTTCACAAGGGTAGGAAATTAATATTGTAATAATGTATCAATCAGTATTCTACTGAGGGAGTAACATGTATAGATGTTAGGTTTTTCCCAATGTACTCTTTAATGTCTTGCTTCTTATGGGTTTTTGTTTGTTTGTTTGTTTTTTAAATCTTTTGAAGTTTTGTATTTTAACTTTTTTTGAATAAAATAAAAAAATTGATAAGGCAAGATCCAAGTTGTATTAAATTCAGCATATTAGATATTGATATTTTCAGTACATAAATACAATATTATAATTCAACTTAGAGAAAACATACTATCTCCCTGATACATTCAGCACTATTTTCATGTTTATTATAATTCCAAAATATTATAAAATAATTATTATCATAACATATTAATCAATATGCTCAGATTGGGGATTTAATGTTCCTTTCTGTGTATGAATAAGAGGTTACTGTTAGATTTGCATGAAGAGTCAGACGCGGAGTGCTTCAGTGAAGAGTTTATTAGTGACTACAGCTCATAACAGACCCGATTTGGCTGGTCTGCGGCTGCTACTTATAGCCAGCAGCCGCAGTTGCCAGCCAATCAGAGTGCAGGGTTTTCCCGCACTTTTTAAACCAATCATTTCTGACATTTTACAAGAACAGTTCAAACTTAACCAATGACATTCAAACCTGCATACATAACAGTTACTGCATTTACCATACAAGCTTTATTTAGAAGTGTAGATTTATTTAGAAATTAATCCCATTATTTTTAATATTTTAGGGTTTGTGTGCTTTTTGAGAGTTGGTTTTTATATGCATGTAATTGTGCAAGAAATTTTCACTGAAAATAATGTGATTTTTGAGGTCATGTTTAGAATTGCATTGTCCATTCATTTTACTCTAAAAGTCATAACTCTAAGCACATTCAACTATTCTGTTTCATACGTTATACTGTATACACAGTAAACAAAAAATGCTAAGAAAATAGAATTTGTAGGTCTAAAACTGTTCTCTGATTTTATAATATTCTTTTGAAAGAAATATAGATATGACTTTTAGACTTCAAGCTACACTTAACTCCCTTCTGTGTGTCTTTCCCTTCACCTCTTTCAGCCTCACAAACAAGAAAATAGAATTGAATGTATTGGTCCTTTGAGTCCAAATTTAATCTCCCCTCCTCCTCCTCAATCTTCTTCAGACTTAAGGGATGGAAAATACTTTCAAATGTCTCATTGAGAAGCTCACTACTCATGTCATAGAATAACAGAGTTGGAAGGGACCTTGGAGGTCATCTAGTCCAACCCTTTACTCTGGCAAAAGGGCAATTATTACACATAAAGTACAATTCCAGTTCTTGTATGCTTTCTTGATCCATTGCCTCTTTTCTGTTTTCTGACAAGACAATTTGACCTGTGCATAATTCAAAAGTAAAAAGAAAAACAGTCCAGTACATTAAATAGTGCCTATCACTTCTCAGTACTAAGTTTGGACAAAGTTATCATTAAATACAGCCTTACAAATGTGCAAATTTCATAAAGTGAAGCAAATTCACATAGCAACCACGCTGGGTTTTCAAAGCTACAATATATGCATTTTCCAGTATTGGAAATCTAAAGCTATTTTCAGTGGCATTTTAAAGCAAGCAGTGAGTAGCAAATGATTTTCATACACTGAGTCAGGTAAGTTTTCATTTAAAAAAAAATTACTGCTGCGTATTTATGAACAAAATTTAATTTAAATATTTTAAACAAAAAAGGATGGTTTGATCCCACCACTAACACAATGAATATTCATACCAATGATCCTTACCAATTGGGCTTCCGGCCTGGGTATAGCACGGAGACGGCATTGGTCGCACTGGTGGATGATCTCCTGAGGGCTCGGGACAGGGGTTTTTCCTCTGTCCTGGTCCTGTTAGATCTCTCAGCAGCTTTTGATACCATCGACCATGGTATCCTGTTGCAGCGTCTCGAGGGGTTTGGAGTGGGAGGCACTGTATTGCAGTGGTTATCCTCCTTCCTCTCGGGACACTCGCAATCGTTGTTGGCAGGGGGGCAGAGGTCGCCAAGGGCTCTCACTTGTGGGGTCCCTCAGGGGTCGGTTCTCTCGCCCCTCCTGTTCAACATCTGGATCTTCAATATATGAAGCAGGATCAACAGGATCTTCAATATATGAAGCCACTGGGCGAGATCATCCGTGGCTTTGGGGTGAAGTATCATCAGTACACTGATGATACGCAGTTGTACATCTCCACCCCAGGCCACATCAGTGATGCCCTCTCCGTGATATCCCATTGTCTGGATGCGGTACGGATCTGGATGGACAGGAACATGCTTCGGCTCAATCCGGCCAAGAAAGAGTGGCTGTACATACCGGCATCTCGGTCCAGTCAGGAATGTCCACCGTTGGCCATAGGGGGAGAGGTGTTGCCCCCCGTGGACAGGGCGTGGAACTTGGGTGTCCTCCTGGATTCATGGCTCAGGATGGAGGAGCAGGTGGGGGCCATGGCCAGGGGGGCATTTGCCCAGGTTCGGCTGGTTCGCCAGCTGTGCCCTTATCTGGACGGAGATGCCCTGCGCACTGTCACTCAGGCACTTGTTACCTCTCGGCTCGACTACTGCAATGCTCTCTATTTAGGACTGCCCTTGCATACCATCCGGAGGCTTCAGCTGGTGCAGAATGCGGCTGCACGGGTTGTGATGGGAGCGTCCCGGTACTCCCATGTTACACCCCTCCTGCGCGAGCTGCATTGGCTACCGGTTGCCCTCTGGATGAGATTCAGGTCTTAGTATTAACATTCAAAGTCCTACGAGACATGGGTCCGGGTTATTTACGGAAGCTTCTACTGCTGGCATCGAATACCAACCGCCCTGTACGAATGCATAAGCAGGGACTTCTCGGGGTGCCGTCTGCGACTCAGTGTCGGTTGGCGGTATCCAGGGGAAGGGCCTACTCTGTAGCGGCTCCCGCTCTCTGGAACCAACTACCTCTGGGGCTCCGCCTGGCCCCTGATCTCCGCACCTTCCATCGCGACCTAAAAACTTGGCTGTTTGAACAGGCTGTGCTGTGCTGACTACTCGGGGTAATGGGTTTTATATGTATTATGGGATTTTTAGTTTAATTTGGCTTGCTGCTATTTAATTCTATTTTAGTTAACTTAATTTATTGTATCGTTTTTACCTGTGAGTCGCCCTGAGTCCTTTTGGAGAGGGGGCGGCATACAAGTCGAATAAATAAATAAATAAATAAATAAATAAATAAATAAATAAATATAGAATTTTTCCTTATAGCAGACTACATTACTAAATGTAATTCATAATTCATTTGTAATTCATGTGTACAATATTTCATTTGTAAATTCTCTCAAATGTTATTCCTGCACACTGGTAAACAATTTTGAGTACTTTCTGATTTACAGAGCTTATTGCTATGCTTGGACAGATTACTTTGTTAAGACAGGACTATGTATATTGGAATCATTCAGTTATTTCCCATAAAGTTATTTTCAATATTATGCCACTAGAATGCAGATTTGAGTCTCTTCTGCTGAAATAGCAATAAAGTAATTTTTCAATAAATAAATGTATTATTCGTACAACCTGCCATGTCCTATAACGTGAGCCTTGGTGGTGCAGGCTGTTAAATGCCTAGCACTTAAGTTCCAGCTGCCTGCAATTTGTTGCAGGCTCGAATCCCACCAGGCTCAAGGTTGACTCAGCCTTCTATCCTCTCGAGGTAGGTAAATTGAGGACCCAAGATTGTTGGGGGCAATAAGCTGACTTTGTAAAAATGCCGCTTAGTAATAAGCAGGCATATACAGTGGAATGAAGGCTATTGCTGTGCGCATTTGGTTGTATCCCAAAAAATTGTAAGCCGCCCTGAGTCTTCGGAGAAGGGCAGCATATAAATGTAATTAAAAAAATAAAATAAAAATAAGAGTAACCAAATTTTAAAAATGTCCATCCAAATGAAACCCTTCCTTACTCAGTTGCTGAAATGCTATCTGACAAATACTTCTAATAGGTACACCAGAAGAAACAGCATGCTGTTTGTTCTTGATTTATGACCCAATTGGGATTGGAATTTTGGTTAAGTGAGTCAGGGAAGAAGGAAAGAAAGAAGGAAGGAAGGAAGGAAGGAAGGAAGGAAGGAAGGAAGGAAGGAAGGAAGGAAGGAAGGAAGGAAGGAAGGAAGGAAGGAAGGAATGGGAGAGAGGAAATAGGACAAAGGATGAAATAAAGGAAGGAACAGGAAGGAAGGGAAGAAGTAACTAAGGGGGAGCAAGGAAGATTTTTGACATTCACTTCCAGCTTCTTACAATGAAATTCAATGGGGAAGCCTACAGAAATTCAGAATTCCCTTCTGCTCCTGCTGATTTGTTGCATGTTCATGGTTATCCTGTTTATCTATTTAGGTAAAGTAATATGTCTGAAACAATGACTCAGTGGGTCACAGCTTGTCTAGTAATAAAATAAAATGTGAGCAACACTATTAATTCCTCTTAGCCCTCTTTGTCAATACCTATTGAAGAGGAAATCTAGAAAATATTGTGATAAATATGTATTTTGATTCAGAAGATTTTAAAAGTAAATGTATCATTGAAACCATGGATTTTTCTTTGGGATTTAATGGACAAACAGTTTGAAAGTGTCACGCCTCTTATCTAACTTGGTTTCTATATATGATAACAGTGGCAATATGTATAAAGATGCACAAAGATGGAAGGACTTAGCAAAAACTACAATGGAAGAATGGATGGAAAAGCTGGTGGAATTGTCAGAGATGATGAATTGACAACTTTGATTAAAGAAAAGACTGACAAATTTTATTTCTACATGGGAATCACTTTTGGACTTTTCACAAGAAACTGAAAGAAATTTAATGTTTATTTTGTACTTTGATGATTAAAATTATATGGGTTTATAGAAATAATGTAGACTATTGTGAACTTTAGAAAAAAGAAGGCTAGCAAGAGTTAAGGAGAACATGGTCTTGTATTAGGGGACCTAAGTGCTTCTTGAAGCAGTTTAAGGAAAATGTTTTGTGAAGTTTCTTTAAAAAAAGTAGTGATTCAAAACTTAGCTTCTATACCATATGTACATCAGTGGTGGGATTCAAAAAATTTTACGACTGGTTCTGTGGGTGTGGCTTGGTGGGCATGGTGTGGTAGTAAAAAATGTTCAATCCCACCACTGGTTTAGTTTGGTATTCTACCCTTAATGTATATTGTAAGGCCTTATATGCAAGATGCATTTAAACATATTTTAAATGTTTGTCAGATATGAATTCTAGCTTTTAACTAGTGTCATAATAAACAGAAAATTCCATAGAAATGTTCCTTTAAGAAGCACAAAAGATACTTCTTATCATGTTTTTGAAAACACAATTCTAGCTTTCGTTTTCAGATATTTCTAGCTATTGTATTCAGATATTCAATATTCGTTTGGCTCCGGATCTCCGCTCCTTCCGCCACGACTTAAAGACTTGGCTATTTCAGCAGGCCAGCCTGGACTGAACCAAGAAGGGTGGGGGGTTTCTGTCTTTTAAATTTTTTAATAGTTTTAATAGTTTTAATCATTTGTTCTAAATTGGGCTTGTATTGTTTAATCCTTTTTTAATTAATTTATTGTATTGTATTTTTTATTCTGTGAGCCACCCTGAGTCCTTAGGGAGAGAGGGCGGCATACAAGTCTAATTAAATAATAATAATAATAATAATAATAATAATAATGATAATATTCAATATTCAAGAGTTATGACCTCAATAAATATTGTTATTTTTTTACCTCAATATCTTTCTAAATTGCTGTTTGTTAAGGTCCATTACAACTTTCTCCAGCTGAGTTAGTATATCATTACATGGCTGTACAGCTTTATTAAATGCAAGAAAACTATAGTCCTAGAAGCCAACTGGTCAGATGATCAGATTGTAAATCCCGTGAAACATTTTTTTTAAATAAAAGTGAATATTGTTTAATTTGTTATACAATAATTTTGTTCTGCCCAGGTAATATCCAGCTGGCAAGTTCTCCAATGATGTTGGGGGAAAAATATTTATCTGATATTTTTCTCCTCCTGTGTCCTGTGTTAATGTCTTCTTTTATCATTTATAGAAAAAAGTCCAATCTTTGTAAAAAAAAACTGGTATGAGAATTTACAGCACAATATATCACTCTAAAAAAGGTCTAAAATTGAAAGATAAAGACAATGCATAGGCTATGTATGTTTTCTCTTTTTCTCTTAATTAATGCAAATATATTCTTTGATCCATAGTAGAAGTTCAAGGAGAGGGTAACCAACACTTTGATAGTGGTAGGCTTTTAGCACAAGCCATGCTAAGCCCTTAATAATCAAAGAACAACTAGAACAATCTTGCTTTCAAAGCATATATTTTTGAAAAGTTAATCTTCTGATTTTAGATTTCTTGGTGTCAAAATAAAGATCTTTAGCATTAGCATGTTTTAATCTGTCATCCAACTGCCACACTACAAAGAAAATTCTAAATAACTCTGGCCTCATGGGAATGACATTATTGAACCAATAAATAATTTTCTGTTATGCAGTGCATTCTACAATTCATGCAGATTTTATATCATGCTAATTTTCCAAATCACTGATATTAATTGTATCTTCATTTTTGTCTGATTTTAAATGTTGCAAAATTGTGTTTAATTGCATGTAGAATTCATCAGAATTTGAGTAGTTTATTTTAATTCTACTCTTAATTAATTTGTCTGTTACCTTTTTTTGTTTTCTTGCTTAATCTATTTTAATGAATTTTCTGATCATTCTTCCTAATAAAGCATATACTGATAAAACAGAAACAAAGGAAAATAGAATGGAAATGTTTTGTTGCTTTTACAATAATTTTATATCAAATCACATTTTTATACAATTTGAATATTATTATTTTTTAAAAATGGACACATCTGTGCCTTTAAATCAGAAAATATATATTCTTGTGAGAGTGCAGCCTGAATCTTTAGAAGAAGTTATTAATTTATACTAGTCCACAATCCCTGACCACAAATTAAGATTGTGACCCTTTATACAAACCAGAGCCATTGTCTACAATGAGACAGCAGAGGTCTTGCAATGAGTTTGGGAAATGCATTTCTGATAAAAAGTAAAGAACACACATTCCTGGCAACAAAAGATCAATTAATATTTTCTCCTTTGAACCCAATTTGTTTCCAAGAGGAATTCATTTCTCATAGGTGAGAGTTTTCTCCTGGTTTCCCCAACTTTTCTTTTCTTTTACAGGAGAGATAAAAGCTACATACCTATGTGTCAAACCCTGAAGCCCCAGGGTTTGCCATACCAGAGGAGGGATGGAGTACTGGTGATGGGGGCAGGGGTGGGATTCAAATTTTTAAACAACCGGTTCTGTGGGTGTGGCTTAGTTGGTGGGCATGCCTTGGTGGTCATGTGACTGGGTGGACGTGGCTTGGTGGTCATGTTATTGGCTGGGTGTGGCCAACTCAATATCACTCACATCGAGGCACGCATCTCCTCGCCTGGCCTCTCATGACTGTGGGGATGCTGCTACAGTTGTAAGTGAAAAATGGTCATAAGTCACTTTTTTCAGTGCCATTGAAACTTTGAATGGTCACTCCACACAAGCAAAGTACCAGCAAAGGAGGGGGAAAAAACTCCAGAGACGTTCCTGAGACAGGAAGTCTAGTCCTGCCAAGAATGTAATAAGGGTTAACAGAGAGGCAGTTTCTGTAAGCAACACCAGAATGTTTCCTTCCTGCCTTCCTTACAGGATTAGACCAGTAATTTCTTCTAACAACCGGTTCTCCGAACTGCTTAGAATGTTAACAACTGGTTCTAGAGAATAGGTACGAACTGGTAGAATCCCACCCCTGGATGGGGGGTATAGAAAGCTGGAGGCTGCAGCAGCTTGGACCTTTGAGACTATGTCTGAAAGATCTGCTAGAACCCTGAGGTGGTAAGCCTCTGAACCATAAGGTCACAACATATCAGTAAAATAGATTTATACTCTCAAACCACTAGGTTCTCCTGGATAGGAAATAATACTGGAATGTGTATTTCCAGTTTCAGCTTAGCTTAATCAGCAACGTCTTCCTGAATTCCAGTATATTTTTATGTCTTTGTGTTGCTTCAGTTCATCAACTTTTCTTCCTACTTTATATTTGAGAATTATAACCTTTTGCTTGGTTCTTGGCATTAATGTTGCCAGAGTTAGACTTCAGCCAAAGTCCACTGGATAACCTGATAAGGACTAGCAATAAGCAAGGCAACGGTAAACATAAACAATAAGACAAGTATCAATATTTAGGTTGGTTTGAGCAAGAGAAGAGTTATATCCCATAAAACTCGTGGGAGGGAGTACCTCACCAATGCCATTAGGAGAGTGTTAATAACCAAGGCAGGAAGGTGGCCAAAACCTAGAACTGAATATCTCATCAAGTACTGTTTGTTAAAAACAGATTTGTTTTGTTTTAACAGGTTTGTTAAAAACAGATCATGCCAAACCAATCTTATTTCATTCTTCAACATAGTGACTAAATTTGTAGACCAGCGAAATACTGTGGACATAATATACTTAGATTTCAGCAAGGCATTCGACAAAGTAGACCACAACCTATGTTTTGGTAAGCTGGAAAAAAGTGGGATAGATAGCACCACCACCAGATGGATTCGCAACTGGCTGACAAACCATACTCAACAAGTAGTCCTTAATGGGTCTAAGTCTACATGGAGGGAAGTAAGCAGTGGGGTGCCACAAGGTTCCGTCTTAGGCCCAGTACTCTTCAATATCTTCATTAACGACTTAGATGAGGGAATAGAAGGGGAACTTACCAAATTTGCAGGTGGTACTAAGCTGGCAGGAATAGTTAGGCTCAAGATCCAGATGGATCTTGACAGACTAGAACACTGGGCCATATTTAACAAAATGAAATTCAATGTAAGGAAAAGTAAAGTCCTACACTTAGGCAAGAAAAACAAAAGTACACATACTGGATGAAACCAGGCTTAATAGCAGTAACTGTGAGAGGGATCTTGGAGTCTTAGTGGACAACCAGCTAAATATGAGCCAGTGTGGCAGCAGCCAAAAAGCTAATGCAATCCTAGTTTTAACAGAGGGATACAACTGAGATCAAGTGAGGCACTAATACCACTCTATAAAGCCTTAGTAAGACCACACCAGACTACTGCATCCAGTTTTGGTCACCACCATACTGTAAAAAGTTGTTCAGACTAGAAACAATACAGAGAA
>CM019152.1:7975134-7990424 GCA_009733165.1 Naja naja
TACTATAATTAAAATACCCAGAATCATGGATCTCATCAATCTGTCCCTCACTATTCACTTCGATGGACAAAGATACTAACATCTGTAGCAAATCAAGGGAACACTCATGGGATTACCATTCTAGGACTCATAGCACTCCTGACACAACTCCCAAGAGGCAGAAACATTGTGGGTGCCAAACCTCAAATCCTAGACATTGGGCTGGCTGAGCAGATGCCATTTAAGGTTTTAAACAGGATAGGATAGCTTTTCAAAACCTAGCAGTCAAAGCAAATAGGACCTGGCATGTAATATAAGCATGGTGTGCAGCACTAAACCCACTGCCTTATTTTGGAAGTTTTTATAAATGGGAAATGACTCTCTGGTCATGGGATATGGGCAAATTATGCATGACTAATGCAATACATGCCTAGCTGTGATTGTCTGCTTTGTGTGGTGCTGTCTGAGGAAGCAACCTATTAGGAAAACTGCTTTTGGTGTTGTGTAGAATATTCTGATCTTTCTTCTCTGAACTAAGGAGATTGAGATCAGGATATCCATCCTGCACATTCTACATATTCTGACAGGGAAAAGCCATCTTTTTAATTCAGGAAATATAAAAGAATATTAGAGGACAAAGAATCAAAGCAGTATGTCTTTGCCTCTAAACAGATGGAGGAAACTATATCATTCTATCTACCGTGTTTCCCGAAAATAAGACCCACCGAAAGTAAGACCTAGAACTATTTTCTAAACCTGCCCTAATATAAGACCTACCCGAAAATAAGACCTAGTGTAAATCCAGTTCCAGGAAGACTTTTCAGGAGCAACCGCACCCGCGAAACACCCTCTACACACTCACACCCACTATTTGGCACCATAAATATATAAGACCTACCTCAAAATAAGACCTAGTGTGTTTTTGGGAGCCAAAAAAATATAAGACAGTGTCTTATTTTGGGGAAACATGGTATCTATCATCTATCTATCTATCTATCTATCTATCTCTATCTATCTCTCTATCATCTATCCTCTATCCCTCTATCCCTCTATCATCTATCTACCTACCTACCTACCTACCTACCTACCTATCTATGACATCTTTGAACTGTCTGGATAGAAGTGATGTTGTAGAAGTGTGTTGGAAGCTGCTTTAGGATAATGTCAGCGTGCAGAGAAAATCCATCCTGTATATTAGTGAGAGAAATTCTTTTCCATATTTATTCATGCTTCAAACCAACCTTCCCTAGCCAACCTTCCCTGATTTATCATCTTCCAGATATTTCAGATGACCAAAGCCAGAATTGGTGGGAAGCTTTTGGCTAAGAAGGTTGTTAATTCAAGGGGACTACAATCAAATACACATAGAAGAGACTTTTGGAATTATTAAGTTGCTTTAGATATTTTAGATGTCAGGCCAGGCTACTCAGTTTTTTAAACATGTAGATTTTAACTGCTTTGGGGATACATTGCTTGCCATTTGACACACCACTAATAGTAGGTAGTAATCAGATGGCAACTTTACTCACTTAATTGTCATTTTTTTCACATAGTTGGCAAAGGGTAAAAGAAAATGACTCATATACCCTAATGTTCACCTTGCCATGCTTATTCAATAAAATGTAATCCACAAAGGTAACCAATGTGTGACAAACGCACTTCATTAAAATGTGTCACTTTTAGCCAGTAGGTAGCTAAAGTTTCAGCTAGGAAACCACAAGCCCATGGACTATCATAACTTGGGTGATGAGGGCGAGAAAAACCTTATGTGCTGTAATTATAGTCCCAACAAACACAAAGACATGGTTTATGGTGACAGTGGGAAGATACATGTGTACAGCTAATTCAAGGGCACTGTAATCCAACATGTGTGAAAGGCACCACTTGAGGTAAGTTGCTTTAGGCTTTTTAGATGTCAGGCCAGGCTTGCTTTGAGGCCTTCAGTGAAACAGGTCCTAGTGACAGCAGAAATTCCATATTGTTGATAGATTTCATCTTCCCCTAGAGGGCACCACAGACTAAAATGTTATTTATTTATATATATATATATATATATATATATATATATATATATATATATATATTTATTTATTTTATTAGACTTGTATGCTGCCCTCTCTCCCTAGGGACTCAGGGCGGCTCACAGTATAAAATCACAATACAATAAATTAATTAAAAAATAATTAGATCACAAGTCCAATAAATCTAAAACCCATAAAATACAATGAAAATCCTTAAAAACCCCCCACCCCAATTCATTTCAGTCCAGGCCGGCCTGCTGAAACAGCCAAGTCTTCAGGTCGCGGCGGAAGGAGCGGAGGTCAGGGGCCAAACGAAGTCCCAAGGGAGCTGATTCCACAGGCACTCACAGAGAAGGTGGGTGCCACCAGCCGACATTGTCTAGGCACTCCTGGGTGCCACCAGCCGACATTGTCTAGCCGATGGCACCCTAAGGCCATTCTGATTGCCCTGGAGCGCACAGGGCAATCAGAATGCGATGGTGGCAGGAGACGCTCCCGCAAGTACCCCCGACCCAAGCCATGGAGGACTTTGTATGTTAGCGCCAACACCTTGTATCTCACCCGGAGGGCAACTGGCAACCAATGCAGCTCATGCAGGAGGGGTGTAACATGGGAGTATTGGGTTACTCCCATCACAACCCGTACATTCTACCAGCTGTAAATGTTACATAGATATTTGAATAAAGTAAAGTAAGCTTGTTTTCAAATAACTGATTTTAATTTTAATTATATTTTAAGATCTTTTCAATAATGACAAAAGTGCAATACATGCAGTACCTGACTTACAACCACAAATTTTCAGTTGTTAAGTGAGACATTTGTTAAGTGGGTTTTGTCCCATTTTATGTTTCTGCCTGAGTTGTTAAGTGAATCACTACAGTTGATAAGTTAGTTACACAGTGGTTAAGTGGATCTGGCATCCCCATTGATTTTGCTTGTCAAAAGGCTACAAAAGGTGATCACATGGGCTTGGGACACAGCAACTCAATAAGTATGAACCAGTTGCCAAGCACCTGAATTTTGACCACATGATCACGGGGATGCTACAAAGGTTGTGAGTGTGAAAAACGGTCATAAGTCACTTTTCTCAGTGCCTTTGTAACTTTGAACGGTCACTAAATGAACTAAATGAAGTCAATGATTACCTGTACAAGATATATCTATCCAGAATCAGCCATGCTAAATGTCAGGCAAAGGACTCTACAGGGGTGGTTTAAAAAAGTCAACTGGGCAGTTACAACACAGAAACCCTACTTTTTTTAACATGATGTACCTGTTGGTTAAGGCCTCAGTCTAGAAACCAGGAGACTGTGAATTTTAGTCCTTCCTTGGGGACAAAGGCAGCTGGATGATCTCGACCAGTCATTCTCTTAGCCCTGGAAGGAGGAAAACCACTTCAGACAAACCTTGCCAATAAAACTGCAGGGACGTATCCAAGCAGTTGCCAGGAGTAATAGAAAAAAAAACTGGCTAGAAGGCACTTATTCTTTTGAGGGTCACACAATGTAGAATAGAATGGGATGGAATGGCATAATGTACTATGTTGACTTTTTTCCTCTCCTCCCCAACCCAGATAAATCTATAAATAGATTTAATGGGACATCAGGATGTTAAGTAAGATCTACACAAGAATCAGATTAATGTAACTTATTGTAATTATCTCTGAAAGAAATCAGTGTTAATATAATGATTCAGACTTCTAGACTTCTGTGGTCTTATATTATTCTTTAAACTTAAAACAACATTCATGCTAACTTTCCATTTTGATATTAAGTCTGTCTGTGTTAATGACTGTTTCTAAACTCTCATGCTTCATCCTGCAGAACTTTTCCATATTCTAAAAAGAAAGGCCAGCAAAAGGTCAAATGTAGAAAGTTGTCCTCCCTTCTTTGAAACTGAATAAACCCAACCACAAAATAAACCACTGTAAAAAGTGAATTACGGTGAATAAATACCTTTTGCATACATGGTTGTCTAGAGGGCACTGTCTTGTCACAGTAACAGCCAATTGATTTCAACCACAATATTTAAATATCAGCCTAGGGGAATGATTTTAGTTTTCATAACCATTTTTTAAGAAGTGGAGCTCTTTTCTACTAAAACACATGAGGGAAAAAATTAAACCCAAATAACTATGGATTATACCATGACTTTGCACATGTGACTTTTAAACTGTATGTTTTCCATGAACAATTCAAAACACATTTTTGTATGTATACATATAGCAGACAACAATGAACTGAATGTTTCTTATGACTCCATTATTTGATGGTTGTCAGACTATTTACTCATTTATTTATATCCTGATTTATTAGTTTAATAACAAATAACTCAAGGCAGCAAACATATCTAAGACACTTGCCTTCTCCTATTTGCCCCATAACAACAAACTTGTGAGGTAGGTTGGGTTGAGAGAGAGTGACACCAAGTTCACCCAGCTGTCTTTAATAACTAAAGTGGAACTAGAATTCACAGTATCCTGGTTTCTAGCCAGCTGCCTTAACCACTAAATAGATAGAAATAGATAAATAGAAAGAATTTTTATTGGCCAAGTGTGATAGGACACACAAGGAATTTGTCTTGATGCAAATGCTCTCAGTATACATAAAAGAAAAGATACATTCATCAAGAGTCAAGAATCATCAGGTACAACACTTAATAATAGTCAGAGGGTACAATAAGCAATCAAATCATACTAGGAAACAGTCAAAAAATCATTAGGATACAAGCAACAAAGTTACAGCCATACAGTCATAAGTGGGAGGAAATGGGTGAAAGGAAGGGAGGATTAATAGTAATAGTAATGCATACAATAAAATAACATTTATAAAACTAAAATAAAATCATATTTATAAAAAATCATACTAGGGAACTGGCTTTCCATGTTATTTACCTGAGTATTCTGTTATATCAGCAGCGTTTTTGCCTTGCAAAAAGGACTTCTATTTTCTATCTTATTCCCAGATATTTTTAAGCTTATTAAATTTTTCAGAATGAAAGAGAGTACTGTTTTTTGGGGGATTGGTTATACTCTATTTCAGTGTGTCCAGCTGCCCAATTTTAATAAGTTACAATTGAGGCATTTTTCATGAGATCTTACTTTGCGATTTAACTGAGGTGTGAAGAAAAGGAAATCATGTTGGTTGTCTACATTTGCTTATTTACCAAATGTGTACGTCTTTAATAAAAAGAATTACTCCTAGTACTTGATGGTGGTGGTGGTGGTAATGATGATGATGATTAGTTTCCTTTGACTGTATGGGAAACTAATAACTAGTTTCTGTTAACATGTTCTAACACTGGGCAAAATTCCTCACGGCCCTGCAAGATATAACCGCCATCTCACATTCATGACTCTGGATGACTTCCAATTAAAACATAAACAATGCCAAAACCCTCCAAAACAAACTTACAAACAATGCAAAACATCAACATGCCAGCCAGTTTGACATATTTGTTCAAACCTACTGTTGTTCCTTTTTCAAACTAAATTGTGCAACAAGTCCGTGTGGATGGCAGGTAGTTTCAGGCATTTGATGTTCTGATAAAAGCACATGTGTGTATTGCCAGGAGTTGGTTTAGGTTCACCTCTAATCTGATTGGTTCTATGCATCTGGAGAGGTGGAGGCCATAGAGAGCTGCTAGAAACATCCATTGTTTTCCCATTGGCTGCTACATGTCTTGGACAAACTTGTGTATAATTCTTCTATCTTCTTGAAATGAGAATTAGGTAAAGTGAAATCACATGCCTGCATTCTTCAGAGATCAGGAGAGACAATGCTTTATTAATATAGAGAAAAAGCAAGAAGGGAAAGAAGAAATGGAAATACAAAAAAGGGACAGTCATAAAAGTACAAACCCTGATAAAGAGGTGGGGGGAATAGATCACAAACATGTCCCAAACAGGGTATAACTATCCTGGTAGTAGCTGGTAATCAAAATGAAAGGAGAAGCATCAAATAAAAATACTAAATTGCTTTGATTATTGTATAAAAATACAGATAACTATTTTAGTTTAGTTACCGTAAATATAGTCAACATAGAAAAAGCCTTAGCTTATTCAACAATTCTATTGCTTCCCTGCTTATCAACAATTATAAACTGTTTAAAATTATTTGCAAGAATCAAAGGATTTTGATTTGTTGATCACTGTATAGTGTTAGGGCTGAGTGAGATGAAAATGTAAATCTACACAAAAGAATGTCACTATATATGAAGTAATTTACATATGAAGGAAGGTTTAAATAACTTTTCTATAGTAATTTCTCAATATTGTTCCATAATTGGCCTACATGATTCAAATGTGGCCTGCATTTGATGCGCCCGAGTGAGGTTCAAGGTTCTAACTTTAACATACAAAGTCCTTCACACATGGGTCCCTATTATTTAAGGAGCGACTGCTGCCGACATCGAACACCAACCGCCTGTACGATCTCACAGACATTTAGGTCCGTCAGCGGACAGTGCCGGCTGGCGGTCCCCGACGACGGCCTACTCTGTTGCAGCCCCGACCTCTGGAATCAACTTCCTGGAGCTTCGCCTGGCCCCTGACCTCCGCACTTTCCATCGACCTGAAGACCTGGTTGTTTAACCAATCGGGCTGTGACCCTGGGGTGGGGTGGTTTTTAGAGTTTTAATCCTGTAATTTTAGTGTTAATTCAGCTTGATTGTTTAATTTGGTTTTATCTAATTTATTGTTGTGTGATTTTATTTTGTAAGCCAGTCCTTTTGGAGAGGGGCATATAAGTCGAATAAATAAATAAATAAATAAATAAATAAATAAATAAATGTTGAACTGACCTAGTGTTGGGGTCAAATTCAAGCCTTTATTCAATGTTGGTACTTACTGGACACCTTTGGGAAAGTTGGTAGTTCTTAGCCAGAAAAAAAGTATATAAAAATGACAAGTTACAAAAGTTATTGACTGTATGGACATACCTCTTAGAGAGTTGTCATAAGACTGGCGAGAGATCCAGTTTGGTGTAGTGGTTAAGGCACCAGGATGAATTCAGCTTTAGGCACAAAGCCAGCTGGGTGACTTTGGGATATTCACTTTCTCTCAGCCCTAAGAAGCAGGCAACAGCAACAGCAATAGCAGTAGCAATAGCTCTTAAGACTTATATACTGCTTCACAGTCCTTTTACAGCCTCTCTAAGTGGTGTACAAAGTCAGCCTATTGCCCTCAACAATCTGGGTCCTCATTTTACTGACCTCAGAAGAATGGAAGGCTGAATCAACCTTGAGCTTGGTGAGATTCAAACTGCCAAATTGCAGGCAGCCAGCAGGCAGCAGAAGTAGCCTCCAGTACAGAATTCTAACCATTGCACCACCACTGCTCAATGTAAGCATTATTTGCATATTTTTCCTTATTTTACTAATCTTGGAAGGGTGGAAAGCTGAGTCAATCTTGAGCCCCTCAAAATCGAACTTCAGGCTGTGGGCAGAGTTTGCCTACAATACTGCACTTTAACCACTGCGCCACCAGAGCAGTGGAAAACCACTTCTGAAAACCTTGCCAAGAAAACTGCAGGGACTTGTCCTGGCTGTTGCCAGGTGTCCACATTGACGGAAAGGCATACAAGCACACTATGATACTAACACATGTTTTGGCATATCTACCCTCCTATGATTTAGATTACATACGGAATAAGCAGTGCTGTGGATTATATAATAGTTGTAATGTCTTCCATAATATATACATCAATTGCCCTATTTTAATTTGTTCTTTTAAACCAGATATTGCTTATTCTGATCTGTTGAGACTGAAACCTATGGTTTCTGAATTGTGATTTCTTGAATTATGGCCTGATTCAGACCTAACATTAAAATCTAAACTACAATGTACAAGACACTGTAGCTGAGTTCATATATCACCCCAAGCCAAAGTCAACTAAGCTACATACCACAACTTACTGTTCCAAAACCATATGCAGTCTCTCTAAAACTTTGAAGCCTGTCCAGAAATTGCTGCCAAACTGCACTTTTTAATGTGACAGAAAGGGAAGTTTATTAAATAAATGGGTCATATTAACTGTATTTAGGATCTTTGATTGTAAATTATATTTGAATTAAATATAATTGTATCTAATATTATTTATATTTAAAGAACTTTATCATGACTCTACTCACCATTTTTTAAATAATGTGACCTCCTACTCCAAAGCCGATGAGGGCCTTAGACTAAAAACAAGATTGTGCAACCATAGCTTCGCTGTTCTTGTGGGGTTTTTAAAAAGCTTAAATAGGCAGCCTAGCCCATGTTGTAGCTTGTATACAGTTAAGTGAATTAAAGTATGTCCTGGTGACCTTGGAGAAATAACATGCCAATTCGTAAGAAGTAAGACTGTTTCAACAATGTGATGCTATTATTTCCCAGCCATTTTTTCTTGCTACATTATTCAGTTGCTTTCTTCATTTAAATCCATATTGCACTTTTAATATATGGCTTATTGTATTATAGGTTTTAAAATGATCCTGCAATATTTCTGCCAAGATGATAAAAATGAATATCAGGGGAGCTTTTGCACATGTCAACAGAATAGAGTGAAGCAATCATTAGGCAGCGCTGGAAACACTGACAAAGTATTCTGTACATAACTTGGTAATAATATCATCACCGTCTAGACAACTAAACAATTAGTATCCAGACATACCAAAGCCTTCTTTAAGTCTCCAGCAA
Source organism: Naja naja (assembly GCA_009733165.1). Lineage (NCBI taxonomy): Eukaryota > Metazoa > Chordata > Lepidosauria > Squamata > Elapidae > Naja > Naja naja. The sequence continues at coordinate 7,983,814 of CM019152.1, forward strand.
TTTCTTTTCTTTTTAAACCTCTATGGAGAAGAGAGCCACAATTCACCTTTCACAAGCATTTGTATAATTAATTTTACTTTTACATTCACTTTTGTATAACTGGTGGGGGAGTTTGTGTTTGGAAAAATGCAACTGATAGAGGCACCCTTGCTAAAGCATCTGATTTCTTGTTTCTGTGTACAAAGATTGCCATCTAAAAGGATTTGGCAGGGTCGACATTCCGATTTCCTTTCTTTTCATTCAGGTTTTAAAAGCATGCAGTTGAATCCACGATGAAGTTAAGGAACACAGTCCTTCACTGAAGAAGCTTGGACTGCCTTCATCTTTCACTCTCCATCTTTTCCCTCCTTTTCCTGATCCTTGGTTGCATCATAATACCCTCCTCTAATCCTGCCTCACCACCTTCTGAATGAATAACATTGCTTGTCTGTACTGTTGATGGAACTGGATAATCTTTTATATTCTTATCTTTCCTCATTGGTTCTTCTAAACTGGCCACTCGAGAGCAACCCTTTTATTAAGCAACCATGGCATCCTATTTTCCATCTTAAGATAAAGATTCTAGAAAGGGCATATCCACACTTCAAATTGCAATACTTAGCAAAGAAGAAAGTAAAGAGCAAATACAATAGCAAGTGAGAGCTGACAGAAGCAGGAAAACACTGCTTTGAAAGTTAGGCAGAAAATGGTCACATTTAGAGCTGGTAGTGGCTGAGTGCAAGCCAGAACTGTCACGATGATAAAAGCTTCCACTCTCCAATAAAATTGGCAGACCATCTATTTCTACATTCACTTAAAAATTACATGGTGACTTTAGGAAAGTTGGGAATCAGCTGTTCATCCAAAGCCTGGTTTTTCTATTTTTAAATTATGGTAAAATAATTTTCAAAGGACATAGTGATGTTAATTTCTGGCATTTTTTTTAAAAATAAAAAAGGCTTATTATGAGAATTATTAAGATCATGTTTTAAACTCTAAATTGGTGTCCAAAACATCAATTGGCCACTCCATCAAAAAAAGTCATTGCATAATTGTGTGTGTGTGTGAGGGGAGGATTATAGTTCCCATAAGCCAGACAAAGATTGCTTTCCAACATCAACATGTAGAAGAGCAAGGTCTGGATGATATTTTTCCATTGGCCATGTGGGATGGAGAAGACTGGAATGGAAGTCTTATTTATTTGTTTGTTTGTTTGTTTATTTCCCATCTTACCATAGGGTAACTCTGGGCTGCTTACAGTTACATTAAGTTAAAACATAAAATGTTAAAATTAGATATTAAAACCAAAGACACATCAGGAGGGCAGGAATGGAGAGGGATCTGCTATTACTCAATCAACCACCTCCATTGCTCTTCCCCACTAGGGCTCCAAGCCTACTGGCAAAGCCACATCTTTAGGCCCTTACAAAAAGATAGGAGGTTTGGGGCCAACCTCACATGGAGGTGCAAGATGTTCCAGAGGGCAGGAGAAATAGCAGAAAAGGCCCTCCTCATGGACCCCACCAGCTGGAATAATCAGGTTGATGGGACCCACAGCATGCCTCCTCTGCTGGCGCAAGTGGTATGGGCCAATCCCAGTGGGGTGAGATAGTCCTTCAAGTAACCTGGGCCCATGCCATGAAGGGCTTTAAAGGAAATCACCAACACCTTGAATTGCACCTGAAGCAGACTGGTAACTGTTAGATTTGCATGAAGAGTCAGACACGGAGTGCTTCAGTGAAGAGTTTATTAGTGACTACAGCTCATAACAGACCCGATTTGGCTGGACTGCGCTGCTACTTATAGCCAGCAGCCGCAGTTGCCAGCCAATCAGAGTGCAGGGTTTTCCCGCACTATTTAAACCAATCATTTCTGACATTTTACAAGAACAGTTCAAACTCAACCAATGACATTCAAACCTGCATACATAACAGTAACCAATGCAGCTCATAAAGCAGTGGTGTTACTAGGGACATCCTAGGGCCCCCCCAAAACTGCCCGTGCTGCCACACTCTGCCCCAATTGTGGCTTCTGAATGTTCTTCAGGGCCACCTCCATGTAGAGCACATTAGAATAGTCCAGTTTTGAGATGACTAGGGACTGAGTAACAGAGCACAGGGAATAACATTTGGAAGACATATGTTGGCAATGTCTGCTCTACCCTACTACAGGCAAGTTTTCCAGGAGCTAGCATTAGCTCAGGGTAGAGCTTGTCATTAACAGAGTGGGTGTAGTTGTAGAAAGAAACTAACTTCTTTCTTGGCTTCCTAAATTTATATCTGCAAGGGAAGTCTGTCCATCTTCCTATGTTCTTTCCAGTTCTCCAATACTGTTGTTGTTGGAATTTCATTTTGGGTGACATAACGGTTTTCAGAGAAAAGAGATGGACATTATTTAAAAGAAATTAATACATCTTTTTCTGGGGGGTGATAACCAGAACCTCAGATTTCTTTCCCTTAGAAATATTATCTAAGAACGTTCAGTCCAGTTTACAAAAAACAATTTCTTCCAATGTTCTCCATGCTTAAAGAAGAACAAACATAAAAGTCATGGATAGATGGCTGTGATATACTGTCTAATATCAGGCTGCCTAAGTGTTTAACTACTCATATCAATATGGATCACCACCTGACTTTTTTTCAAACACTCTTGTGTAGTTACATGTACATGTCATCATGTCACAAGACATAAATCACACTGTTTTCAAACTAAGTAACAGAAGTGATTTGTAGCAGTAATAGATTATGATGCAAGGAATTTCATTTCATAAATGACACAAATTAATTTTAAATAATGTTTCATTGCCCAAATGTGAGAAAAGTGGACAATTTTAAGGGACAATTACTATACTTATATTTAGATTCACACTTATTAAAATATAGAAACTGTTGGTGGCAAATATGGAACAACAAAATTTCCTGTGAGATGAAATAATACTTATTACTCAGGTAATTTATTTATTTATTTATAATTGGACTTGTATGCCGCCCCCTCTCCAAAAGGACTCGGGGTGGCTCACAACTAAAATACAACAATAAATATATTAAAAAGAATTAAACTTAAACAAGCCCAATAGGTAAACTAATTTAAAACTAATTTAAAATTTAAAATGATTTTAAAACCCTGCCCCCAAGAGGTCAGTCCAGCCCGGCCTGTTCAAACAGCCAGGTTTTCAAATCGCGGCGGAAAGAACGGAGATCAGGAGCCAAATGGAGCTCCAGAGGTAGTTGGTTCCACAAGTACATCTTTTCTATAATTGATTATAGTACATCTTTTAATTCATTATAGTACATCTTTTCTATAATTACTGAGTATATGATTATATAGCTCTGCACTATTTACCATTTGTTTGCTAGGACTGATCAAATATTGAAAATTGTCTTTAAAGTCCAAACAATTCTGGCTCTCCTGTTTTCAGCCTGTCTTCTGGAGAAGATCTTTTGAAGACATCCCTGCTTTCAGACTAGTTTTACATTCTTCATCACATCCTAATTTACACAAAGAGGAATTTCAAACTTGTTTTTTTTTAAGGTTGAGTTTAATGTTATCTGTTCAAAAATAGGAAAGAAGTTTCTTCCCCTCAAATCCTTATTTACCAGAAGGGCAACTGCTTTGGGTGAAAAGGTTGCAGCTGATTTACTTTTGGACAATTGGCTTATTACAAAGAATGCAAATAGCATAAGACTACTTCAAGCTCATTTAGATGTGATTCATAGGAGCTTTGTTAGAAATACAAGAGATTTGGAAAAGGCCCACTAGACATATAAGGATTAGGTGAATCAGAAATTGAAAGTGACAGAATCACAAATCCAAGTTTTACTGATACCTTCACAATGGATTCTATTTGTATAACTTCCAATCATCTTGACATAAAATATTGTTTGGCACTTGTCAAACAATTTGTCTGAAGCAGACAGAACTATGTCAAAAGAGGAATGAACTACACTTACAGTAAATGATAAGCCTACATATTTTATTTTTTAAAAGAAATATGGATGTTAGAGCAATTAGTCCTCTCAAGATTTCATGGCATAGCCAATTTCATACACAATCATAAAAAAGTATATCAACCATGATATAATTGTTCCTATGAACAAGTCATTATGCTACATTTCAAGGATCATCTACTACAACCTTCTTAATCTACACTCTTTGCATGTGATGGACTTTAATTCCCAGGATCCCCACACAATGAAAGATCATTTTACGCACACTGAAAAAAGTAACATGAACAGTATTATTATTATTTATATGATATATGGTATCATTGCTCAAAACAAATCTCACAGGCTGATGCATACATAAACACACACACAAACACACACATATACACATACACAATAGACGAAAGAAAGAAAGAAAGAAAGAAAGAAAGAAAGAAAGAAAGAAGGAAGAAGGAAAGAAGGAAGGAAGGAAAGAAAGAAAGAAAAAGGGAACTGAATTAATATTATGCACCAATTACTTGGCTGAAGATGAAATTTTTCTTTTTGGCAATTAAATATTCAAGGCATCCTGATTCATTGTAACACTGCTAGTGACATAACAAGGATATTTGTTCATTATCCAGTTGGCAGACCTTAAATCCTATTCTCAATGTTCCATCTGTTGCTCCTTCTAGGCCTAGCAATATTCCTAAAGGAAAATACAGAAACACAAATTGTTTGGGATCTTCAGACTGTATGTGAGACCTGGCTAGTTTAAATAGTGGTGACTGCACAGTGACAGAACTTCTAATGTACTGACATCGCTGGACAAGTTGGGATACATTCAGAGATACATCAGCCTTGAAAATAGCCTATGTTAAATTGTATAGCACAATCAAACATTAGTACAGGAAATATTTTATGGTATTTGTATAATGTCATAAACTGATGATTATGTTATATCATAAAATGTTTTATAAGATTTGTAAAGTTACAATTCTGTAAAAGTCATAGGTCTTAAACTTTGACCGTATTCTGTAAGTTAGCCCATTTAAAGTACCTTGGTTTAAAAGCTATTGCTCTATAATGCATTTTTCACCCAATTAAAGGTTATGGGAATAAATGTTTTATTGGTATACAGCAGGGGTGTCAAACTTGAGGCATCACGGCGACATCATGTGACGTATCGTGACTTTTTTTCCTTCTCTAAACGGGGCAGGGGCATGGCCAGCGCATGATGCATCCGGCCCGTGGGCCATGAGTTTGATGTTGTGACCCACCAGCCGCCAGCAAAACTGGCGGCAGACTGGACAATTAGGAGGTTGGGGAAGAACTTGGGCCAATTCTGGACCCTGGGGAAGGCTCTGATGGATGGACACAGAGATAGAGTCAGGGTCACCTGGCATTTCCCAGCCTGAAAAGAGTCAGAGATGAGTGAGGAGGAGGAACAGTTGGGGCCTGTTCCAGATGCGTGTATGTGCAGAGCAGATAGGAGAGGTGAACAACGGAAGAAAATGAGTCGGCTCTGGAAGCAAAACAAACGTGGATGCTGAATGGCCATTCCCTTGCTGGGGAATAAACAGGAGGGAAGGGGAGTGGTTTGGTTGTAGCAGACAATCATTTGCATTTTTACAAAGTTTACTCCTTATGTATTTCCTGCAACAAAGACTGCCTTGCCAGAACTGAGGTTTGTCTATTTCTCTGACATAATTTGCAATCTTCTGGCTGGGAGCTCACGGCCTTGCATTTATCATAACAAGCTGATAAGGACTATTGCTTCAGTTAACTCCTTGCAGAACTCTTGCCTGGACTTTCTGTTGGTGAATGCAGTTAATTCCAATAAAGAGGAGTTTTTTCTTTGAGAGGAGTCTGTTTCTTGCTTCTCTGAAAGCCAGCTCAGAACATTTGACACCCCTGGTGTACAGTAAAGACTACAATGCAAAATATAAAAACGAATACGAATTAATGAATTAAAAAAAATAAAAAATGGAATGTACAGAAAATAAAAACAGAAACCAAAGTAAAAAAAGAAAGATTATAAACTTAATAAAGAAAAGGAAAAGAAATATATAAACAAATGCCTTCCCCTTGTTGAAAGAAATATCCTTCTGGGTTCAGTTCCAAGTGGGGAAAAAGACACTGGAAACATGCAGGCTTGCTTAGAAAGTTTAATGGTGAACAGGACCACATGGCCTGGAGCTCCAGAGAAGGATGATCATATGCTTCAAGGTGAGAAGAGACCAAGAAAAAGGGCTGAGGTGCTGAGAGTGCCTGGGTTTCATACCTCTGTTGGGCCCCACCTTAGTGTTTCCTGTTCCAGTGTAAGAAATGTATCCCCTAGGCTGTCAGATTCCTTGGGGTGGGGTGGGGTCTTAGCTAACTTTGTAGACTTTGTCTGGACCACATGGCTTCACCTGAGTGCTGGCTAATGCAATCTTCCCAGATGCCGTAGTGAGATGGGTAATCCTATCATGTCCTGAGGGCCATGTCTTAATCCCATCACCCTGGAGCTGAGGGGGGCAGGAGCTGCAGGAAGCTGCTTTGTCTTTAAAACATTTCTCCTTTCCTCATCCAGGAAATATAATATTCTGCCTTTTTAATATTTACTAGAATATTTCATTCTTCTTGAGAGGGTGGGTGCTAACTTCCTACAGACTTTCAGTATGAACAAAATTTAGCAAGTTATCACATTCATTTTAAATACAACAC